>JALPQI010005910.1:0-42452 GCA_025490895.1 Thaumatotibia leucotreta | reverse complement strand
AACTAGATAGGGATTTAGATAAATTATATTGCTGTATAACACATTATATACACGCACTGTACCTATCTATACAATAATAAATTTGGTAAATAAAACGCTCTGCGGTCCGGCTCTACCTAAAAATGTATCCTTTCCATAAAAATAAATATTCAATTAGAATACTGCTGAAACAGGACGCTGTGGCTGGGATCACTGTGTGCCCATTCGGAGTTCTCCATATTTGCATAATTTGGACCGGACCTATGACAAAACCCTGTAATTTTGTCGGTCTAGCCATTTGGATTCTATCGCTATTTTCTTTATTACACAGTAAGGGTTTTGTTAATTTTGTGACCGCGATTCAAAGTCAAGATTGAAATTACCCGTTGGAACGGAACATTCAACATACTTACTTAATTATAATAAATTTATTAGCTAGTTCTCTTTCAATCAAGTGCATTTTGCGCAAGCATCTCTTGGACATACAAAGTTCAGGCATCGTACTCGTGATGTTTCATAATGGGGAAATGGGTATGCATGTATTGTATTTGTATAAGTTTATTTAAATGCATATTACATTTATGTATGTTTATTGTAATTTTAGTATTTTTTGCATTCTTTACTTATGATTATGACCCTGCACCGTCTATATCCACCATTTGTACTTCTGTTTAGTGCAATCAAGTTTAAATAAATAAATATTACTTTTTGCGTCTTCTGAAATAAAGGTTTTATGTACGAAATTATTGTAGTATTATAGGTAATATAATAGGCATTATAAGTATTGTACAAATCAAAATCAAAATCATTTATTTGTACAATACATGCAATTATACTATAATGATATTATGATTAATTTTTTTTTATAATAAGTACGGTAAAAGATAGAGTTATGTACCTACTTCACCATATCTACTATACCTAGATAGAGCACCATATCTAGATAGAGTTATGTACTTCCCTATGCATATAATATATGTATGTAGAATTCACAGCTAATACGTACTTCTGTAGATAGATAGTATAGATACACGCTGTGGAGATACTTCATCAACGGATTCGTGATCATCAGTAAAGAGGCAACGACAGAGAAGGAGAGGAAGAGCATTAGGCATATATAGACACACAGGAAAATGAATTTAGATGAAAAAGACGAGACAATTCTAGATAGTGACGCTCTCAGTGTTAAGCGCTAAACACACTTTATGATGTCGTAGCGTGCGTGGTCTCGTCTAAATACAGCGTCAAAAGTGGCGTCAAGGTATGCTGACAAAGTAACATTGATGTCAAGACATCCTGAGCAAGGTTAGCACTAGCTCGTTAGTGCCGGAGCAGACTTTTGAATTTTCCAAATGGCGCTTAAGAGATTAAAAACGATTTCAAGTGCTAGAGCAAACGATGACAAATGAGCTGTAATAACGCAGAGCCAGGTCAGCTCATTACGCCGAAATATCCTAAATTCAGACAAGTCGCCGCGACGTAAACATAATTAGGGTGGGCTATACGTATTCGGAGGGACGAGAAATTTCCGTGCAACTCGGAAGATCATAATATATAAATTACAAATCATAATAACGTTTTACGAGTTCGATTAGACCGGAGCAGCGTTTTTATAGTCAAGAAACCTGGGATGTATTTTATAAAAAAAAAATTGGAGTATGTGAGTCGTATTTACTAAGACTAACCATGATAAAGTTTGAACTAATACTCGTAATCTAATAGGACTGAAATATTTAGGTAAGGTAATAACCTCTACCATTTTTTTTGGGAATTCCGGTTTTGAGAAGTAGATAGCATATTTTTTACAATGAACGTTAAAATACTCCGAATGGAGTATTTTATTTTATTCGATTTAAATAAACTTGAAATGAAATAATCCGCCATCAAATAATATATAAAATTCCGAATGAGAAAATGAACACACGCCGGAAAACTATCCAAAGCAATTCCAGGAACCTTATTCTGAATAATTTTTAACAAAGGAATAAATGCTGATACTAATATATAGTATGTATACAATACTTACTACCATACTTACTGATATGTAGAAATCTATATTATTGCCACATAATTTGTTATTTTAGCGACATTATCTTAGGTTCTAATAGGCACTGTTCTAATCGGCCGAATGTTGTGAACGATTTTAAACATGAAAAACCAATCGTTAAACGAATTAAGTCTTGTAATTCATATTTGTAAGTACAAAGACCCCAGAACTGGCACCTATTTTTCCCAAAAGATCAGCATTGCGATCCAAACAGGAAATTGGCGTCATGGGGTCCATGCCGCAGACAGACCTGCTCGACGGGGTATTTTTTTTTATAAGGGGAATTTTTTTTAGGTAAGTATTTTTATTAAAGGTATTTTTAGCTTTTCTATTTAGATCATAGTTTTCATTTTACATAAGATTTATTTATTTGTGTCTTTATTTCATAATTTAGAATAAGTTTATACAATAAAGGCAATTAAAACAGTACAAAGACAAATTTAACATACATTTTTAAAAACGTAAAAAACAAATATCGTTTCCCGAATAGGGTCGTGCAATTACACAAGATTAACTGTACAGGTAAGGATTACAGTGGCATTAGGGACAGCAACTACAAAGGCGGCAATAACCGCGGCGTGTTTTAAACTAACTTATTACTCGGCACTTTATTGCTGAACTTAGACGTAAATCATAATAATTACCATCCCCGCTGTTTCTTATCTTGCATTTGTTGCAATTTAGCTTTAGAAGTAATTATGAGATATTGTTTGCATTGGATGCTTCAGGGGAATTTGCATTGGATGTTGTTTGGTGACGATAACTTGAGTCGAGGTTTGAATTTAGGATATTTGCAATGTAAAATTAAGATGATGAAAAAATAAGGCATGTTACGGCATAATTAAATTTCACAGCTGTGAATCCGATACACAGAATACAATTCTTGTTTGCTTCTGTTTTTAAACGATTTTATTACTCGTAACTTCACCGCCTATGAATGAACGGTCGTCGATGCTTCAAATCTTGTGGTCGATTTTTCGACCACTTTTACTGCACCAATTCAATGAAATTCGTATCAAGTGCCCATGACAATGTCCACATAATCATTCTTTAACAAGTAATATATTTATACAGGGTGGAAAGGGACGACGTTCTTTCCCGCTACCGACCGAGTCTACCAACCATTACGATGAACTTTCAGTATGGGACCAACATCGAAATATTTAAAAAAAAATTAACCCCTCATACAAAGTGAGTGATTAGTTACAGTTCAATTGTATGGAAAAGTCAATTTTCCATGTACGCTTTCGATGTTGGTCCCATACTGAAAGTTCATCGTAATGGTTGGTAGACTCGGTCGGTAGCGGGAAGAAACGTCGTCCCTTTCCACCCTGTATAATGGGTATTTTTTTTAGTCTTATTATGTAATTTACCAAAAGTCACTCTCACGAACATCAAAGGCAATTTAGAAATAATGTCAATTAGTGTTTTTATATTGGTATATTTCACCAATTTAAGATTTTTATTTTCACAGACTGGACCAAATGAAGCGCAAAGTCGTAGAAATATGTCATAAAACATTTTGTGTAAACTGACTGCGATAGCCTCCACCTATCACAGCAATCGTCGTTGGGAATGCAAATTTCGTTAAGATCAATTCAACGAATTTCCACGAATCACGTTTTGTGTAACGAACGAGTTTCGTACAGTGGGGGATAGAATGAGCGAATGCTCGTTTGGACTAAATGAACCTTAATGCACAATTTCAGGAACTGAAGAAATAATACAAAGTATATATGTTTACAGACTTCTTTTATAGAATTTAAAATTTACACGTGTGGGTTTTGGTAATATCAACGACGCAATAGTTAATCAAGGGCAAATTCTTGAAGTTCGAATAGACCCCTTGGTAATGTGAAAGCAGCGCAGCGGCTTGGGTTGAGATAATGCGAGCTGTCTTTGATATTGTTGCTGTCAAATTGCCGTATTTTGGTGTTAATCTTCATGAATAATAATGTTATATTCAACTCAATTTAAATCGCTAGAAATCACGGAATATTTTGTCCCGTCGAAAACTGCTACAGTTAAGGTAAAAATATGCAGGGTATTTTTAAATTTCCGATAAATTGGACAGGTTACTTCGGATATTAATAGAAGTTGCCGTATATCGCCTTGATTAATTTCGAAAAAAAATTGTTTTATACATAATAAATGAAGTATGAGAAAACCTAAGGGATAGCATAAAATAAAACTTACTCTCAGGTGACAGACGGCACATGTAAAAATAAGTGAAAATGGTTGCAATGCACTTATTCAGTACCTAATTAAACTTATTTTATTAATAACTCAATAACAGTTAAGACACTAGTATCTACACGGTACCCATGAGGAAGGGGAAAAAAATCAACAGCGGATTTCTGACCAAATTTGAAGTTAAAAATGTCATATGAAGTTTTTTGGATAGAGTCTATTTTAAGAGAAAATTTGTTTTTTTCCTAAAACCGTTTTAGCCCGTTACGCTATGATAAACGCATTTTAGGCAAGGATTTTGTTACCATGTTGTCTTAGTCTTATCACACTTAATTGATAGACATCAAATGAACAAACAAAATCTTTAATTACCTGAAAATGAAAAACAAAAAACGCTTAAAGTGCGTTTTTTGCGAGAGTTTCATTAATAAAATCCTTTTTTGTGTATTGAGGCATTCAAAACATAAAAAAAAAATCTTTTTTTGCAGATTTGACCAAAACTCACTTAACATTTTTTGCTTCTTTTAGTCTCAGGAACATACTATTAATTTTTTTCTCTTTCCTCACGGGCACCTTGTATATAATCACTATCACTAGTATCTATTTTTTTTTAAATTACTCAATAAAATCAGAGTGCCAAGAAGAAATTGGAATACTTAAAATAATAAAAGACGTGAGAATGTGAAATCAAACTACTACCTAATATGTGATAATTGATGTAAGTATTATTTTCGTTTCGATATACATTATCGATATATTGGCTAGGCACGCAGCTATTGCTAACTATTTTGTCATCGCAAAAAATCATGTTTTAGGAGTTTTATATTAGTTTAATATTATAATGTTGTGCCCAAATTAATAGGATTTACAATAGCAACATTAAGGGTACTGTAGTGACCACTAAGATACGATCCAATTACCTGTGAACAGTAATTGCCTCCATTATTCCTTGAAATAGTTTGCACTAAACTGCGCTGGCATGAAATCGATATCATTACTAGAGCAATAGCCACTAATGAGAAAGCAAAACTGTGCCGAATCGTGTAACATAACACACAGTACTCCAATTATCGAACGATATTGAAACGAGAACTCAAACTTGTTTACGAAGTCGTCTGCAGATCAACGTACCTAGCATGAACGAATTCAGTCTTTTCAATGGTATTGTATGTCATCATAATCATCAGTCTATGATAGTCCACTGCTGGACGTAGGCCTCTCCTATAAACTATGCGTATAAACGCATTAGGAGGTAAATGCCATAATCGCTACGCTGGGCAAGCGGATTGGCGATCGCAGTAATGTGTCCACTACGATGACGCTGCTGCCCATCATCAATCTTTTATCAAATAGTGGTCAGTGACACTTCAATCCCTTAGTCGACTCTTACGACACCCGCAGGAGGAGTTGGGGTGGTGACAAATGTGTTCTTACTGCCGTCATCAGACGGCTGGCATTGGCATTGTGCGTAATAAATGTAATAATAACGTTTTTCGGATTCTTCGGATGGTCTCATAGTCGCGAATCCATGTTCTAAGGATAATGTGGTTAGCGCCGTGGAGTATTTAGTGTGTAGCAGCTAATCCCATACGAGCTGAGGGTGGATGTGTAAAATCGTTGTTACCTGCGCTAGCAAAAAAGGTATTAAAATGCATGAGTTGAATGTCACAGTCCGTAATAAGCCGGGTTCATATTGAATGAGCTGAGGAAATTGTCGCGCGAGAGGTAGCCTTTGAGAGTGTGGACGTGCTCCGCCGTAGCAAATGTATAATGCGCAGTGATCAGAACTGTGACTGAATTAGACATTATAAAGAATCACTCTGGTATAACTAGATACAAAACTAATATTGTTTACAATTTCATTGTATATTGGAATCCCGGACTCCAATTTTTGCGTGAGTGTGCTTTTTAAACGGTTTTTATTAACTTCACCGCGTATCAACTGTCGTCGATGCTTCAAATCTTGTGATCGATTTTTCGACCACTTCTACTGCACCGAAATCAATAAAATTTGCAACTCTTATCAAGTCCCCATGACAATGCAATATTATAATATTTGTATCCTTGTATCTTCAAAGCCTGATGCTGCAGACGTACTGCTTACCTTAACCGAGAGTGTTAGACACGTGAAAATGAAAGTATAGCATATTTGGCATAATCAAATACTAACAGCCTGATCTTGACTTCCAACTCCTCACTCCTGATGCTGCAGTACTGCCCACAATAACTGCAAGGTTTATCTTTTATCGATATCTTGATTTTAATGTAGTTCCTTAGATAATTAAGTAGAAACATGCGAATTTAATACTTAACGTCCAACTCCTCAAATCTGATACTCCAGTGTTACTGCCTGCCACTACCGCTAGGTTTAGCGATATGTAGATTTTGAAGTACTGCTTTAGATATTTGGTAGAAACATACCGATTTCATTATCGTCATGAATTCATCATCATCATATCAGCCGAAAGACGTTCACTGGTGAATATAGGCCTCCCCCAAGTCCACCTTGTGGGGGGCCTACCCACGCTGCGCCTTCCGGTACGTGACCACCACTCGAGAACCTTACCGCGTTCGGTTCTACGCGCAACGAGTCCCACTCACTGCCCCTTCAGTTTAGCGATTCGAAGAGCTATATCGGTTGCTTTGGTTCTGCTGCGGATGGTCTCATTTCTAATCCGATATCGCAGAGAGACTCCTAGCATAGCCCTCTCCATTGCCCTTTGGGTGACATTGAGCCTTCTTATGAGCCCCTTTGTAAACGACCACGGTTAAGTACCGTATGTCATCACTGGCAATGGCAACATACACTGATCAAAGACTTTCGTCTTCAAACCTTGCGGAATATTGGACGAAAAGACACAGACGGATTTAATACTGACTTCCAACTCCTCAAACCTGATGCTGCTGAGACACGTGCCACTGCCTGCCATAACCGCCAGGTTTATCGAAATGTTGAATTTAAAGTAATGCTTTAGCTAATGGGTAAAAACATATACATTGAATACTCACTTCCAAATCCTCAAATCTAATACTGCAATATTACCACAACCGCTATTAGTGTGCCATAACCGCTGACAGCGTGGGTAGTTCACGTAGGGCGTGGCGCCGGACCTGCGGTCCGCTTGTTGATAGTGTGAGTTCACCCCTCGGGCCTTCGGGTTCGCGTAGGGCGAGCCGTCGGGCCTGCGGCCCTCCGGCCGATAGACTGACAGCGTGAGTGGTTCGCGTAGGGTGAGCTGTTGGGTTCGGCTGATAGACTAACAGCGTGAGTGGTTCGCGTAGGACAGGCCGTTGGGCCTGCGTCCCTCCGACTGATAGACTGACAACGTGAGTAGATTGCGTGGGGCGAGCCGTCGGGCCTGCGGCCCTCCAGCTGATAGAGTGACAGCGTGAGTGGGTCACGTAGGGCGAGCCGTCGGGCCTGCGGCCCTCCAGTTGATAGAGTGACAGCGTAAGTGGTTCGCGTAGGGCGAGCCGTCGGGACTGCGGCCCTCCAGTTGATAGAGTGACAGCGTAAGTGGTTCGCGTAGGGCGAGCCGTCGGGACTGCGGCCCTCCAGCTGATAGAGTGATAGCGTGAGTGGTTAGCGTAGGGCGAGCCGTCGGGCCTGCGGCCCTCCGGTTGATAGAGTGACAGCGTGAGTGGATTGGGTAGGGCAAGCCGTTGGACCTACGGCCCTCCAGCTAATAGAGTGACAGCGTGAAAGGATCGCTTAGGGTGAGCCGTCGGACCTGCGGCCCTCCAACTGATAGAGTGACAGCTTGAGTGGTTAGCGTAGGGCGAGCCGTCGGGCCTGCGGCCCTCCTGTTGATAGAGTGGCAGCGTGAGTGGATCACGTCGCGTAGGGCTAGCCATCGGGCCTGCGGCCCTCCAGCTGATAGAGTGACAGCGTGAGTGGTTAGCGTAGGACGAGCCGTCGGGCCTGCGGCCCTCCAGTTGATAGAGTAACAGCGTGAGTGGATCGCGTAGACCAAACCGTCGGGCCTGCGGCCCTCCAGTTGATAGACTGACAGAATGAGTGGATCGCGTAGCGTAGGGCGAGCCGTCGGGCCTACGGCCCTCCAGCTAATAGAGCGACAGCGTGAAAGGATCGTGTAAGGCGAGCCGTCGGGCCTGCGGCCCTCCAACTGATAGAGCGACAGCTTGAGTGGTTAGCGTAGGGCGAGCCGTCGGGCCTGCGGCCCTCCTGTTGATAGAGTGGCAGCGTGAGTGGATCACGTCGCGTAGGGCGAGCCGTCGGGCCTACGGCCCTCCAGTTGATAGAGTGACCGCGTGAGTGAATCGCGTAGGGAGAGCCGTCGGGCCTGCGGTCCTCCAGCTGATACAGTGGCAGCATGAGTGGATCGCATAGCGTAGGGCGAGCCGTCGGGCCTGCGGCACTCCAGCTGATACATTGGCAGCGTGAGTGGATCGCATAGCGTAGGACGAGCCGTCGGGCCTGCGGCCCTCCGGTTGGTCGACTGATAGTATGAGTTTATATTTTATAGTCTCGAGATTCGACTTGTATAATGTGTAGGTACAATATAAACAATTTAACTTGATTTTCTCAATAACCCAAATTGATTGATATATTCCTTATTGTCAGATCTCTGTTATCTAAGGTATTGTATGAATAACACGTCCATTTGAGACACTTCGGGCATTCAAGCTGACATTTTTTTAGTGTCGGATTTTTAATAATAGCTCGTCAGCAGGAATTCCCCACTCGTTACACATAAAATAATGTCCGTTACGTTTACATATGTGTCGTGATTAAAATGCGAGAGTTAAACGCTAGCATGCATAATTGTATTGCATATTACAAACAACATCTTTGATCTAGAATAAGTGGGTATAGTATCGGAAATTAACTTAACAATGGCACTAAAAACTTGAAAATAAAATAAGTAAAAAAAGTTTTAAGTTAAAGGGTTTTTATTGCACCAAAAACTAGAAAATAAAAATTAGTTGTAACTAACCGTAGATGCTACTTTCTGTAGATTAGTCACGTGAAACTATTATCACTGTAGTCTTCCCAAGTCGGATGCTGAAAGCAACTTTTAGCCTCTATGTCAGTGGATTAAGCGTTACTCGGAAACTTTTACCAAACTAAAATAAAAACGTGGGGCGTTATTATAAAGAAACATACAAGTTCAAAATATGTAATTGTATCTAATTATGCAATTAATCATCCATCTGTTTCAACACTTCTACAGAGGTAAATAAATTTTATCAAGACTTATTACACTATTGCTGTCTTGATTTCTATGTGTGTTCTTAAATAACTATAGTGACTTAATCACAATTGCTTACGCCCCACGTTTTTATTTTAGTTTGGTAAAAGTTTCCGATTAACGCTTAATCCACTGACATAGAGGCTAAACGTGGCTTTCAGCATCCGACTTTGGAAGACTACAGTGATAATAGTTTCACGTGACTAATCTACAGAAAGTAGCATCTACGGTTAGTTACAACTAATTTTTATTTTCTAGTTTTTGGTGCAATAAAAACCGTTTAACTTAAAACTTTTTTTACTTATTTTATTAATCTGTCAATGTAACAATTTTTTATTCAATCAAACACTACTAATAAACTAGAACGAGCTTACAAAGTTTGAATCGGCCTCTTGGTAAGCTTGGAATGTAGTGTATTGTGCTGTGAACATAAGCAGCACGTTTTTTGTGTTGAATGAAAAGCCGTTATCACACACTTCAAACGGTGTCTCAACACATCTCACACTCATCGTAACTTAAAGGGAAAATGTTGCTTGTATCTTTGAAAAGTTATGGCAATATTAATGATGATGAAATTTTTTTATAAAATAAATTATACATCTGCATAATCTCATTTGTCAAACTAAAGTTACAGACCTCAGCAAAAGAGTTGCCCAACTGCCTACTTAAGAGTTTGTAGTACCTTACTTGAGATTGAAATGGGTAGGGATGAAAAGCTATGGAACCAGCTTTTATGTTGTTCTTCATGTTTAGGGGGACCAAATGATAAAATAACAGGAAACCTAAAACAGAACCATCGCCACTTTATCATAATTAAAAACCAGGCAACAGACAAATTATGTCCAGCGGCGGATGCTAATACTTTGAGAAGAAAAGGTGAGGGATGATGTTAATATTTACCTAATGACTCTTGTGTATGACAATACAACGGTATTACAATATTACTGAATACTCGTACAGGTCCCAGGGGAACATAGGTCCTCTGCGGCACTACTGAATTCGATCTTGGGCGACATCAGTCTGCCTTGTCGCAGGGTGCCCCACACTATTTTCAAGCCACGACTTCCATTCGATAAGTTGGGTTCAATTTCGGTAAAGGCGACTGCGGTTGGACCATTAAGTACACTCCAGCTAGTTTGTTGTACGCGTACCGCGGTCTCTGAAAGGGATGCCAATGAGGAAATTATTTTCTACTCTCCCAACGGGTGGAACGGGGCTGCGCTTTCGTCTAGCAAGATCTCCTTGCTGAATGTTTTGACGAAACAGGCGATGCAACAACAGACAGGTTAAATATTGTGTTAACCTGGTGATTTTAGTCTATTTAAGCAACTTCTTTAAGATGTTATACTTAATGTATGTTAATTTATAAAGTAAATAGTAGTACGTATATAAATATGGCGAAGCTTAATTTGGACCACTTTGATAAATCAAAAAAATTAATTTGGACCACTTTGATAAATTGTGGCGCTGCAATGTCATGTACATGACATTGCAGCGCCACAATCATTCAGCCATTTCCAAATTCCACAATTACTTTTTAATAGATCAATTTTGATTCAAGTGACTGAATGTTTGCGGCGCTGCAATGTCATGTTACTTTTCCTAATTTATCTTATTCCTTCTATTCTTAATTCGATAAAAGCGTTCTGCTGTGGTTTAGACCTTTTCAATAAATTCCCAGTCAAGGTAAAAGCATCAAGTCCATCCATATCAGTGGGTGCTATTACGAGGTAGGAATGTAGGTCGCAACGGACGTCGCATTAGTAACAATTAGGCGAAACAGATTTGTACGTGTACCTGCATTTGCATTGTCTTACTAAAGGCACGGTTGCTAGCGAGCGGGGTAGTCAGGGCCGCGTTTAACCTACTTTTTGCAATATACTGCTGTTTTAAAAAAGAGAGGTAAGAAGTTATTAGTACGTCTCACTCACCAATATGCCGTCGAGTAAAACAAGCGGGGAGTACCTAAATTTTGCAGAGCAAACTCTAATAAAAAAAAAGGAATTTGTTGAATTTTAATTAGGTAGCGCTCCGCTACTAATCAGCAGGCCTAGCTAAGATGCTATTCTGCAACCATACAAATATACGATAACCAATAAGCTACGAACAAATATAACATGGAAGCCGCACGCCATACTAAATTGCCTTTCTAAAACGGTCCTAAATTTTAGTTGACAAGTGTCACCCCCTCTTCAATGCATCAGGGCAAAGAATTTCAATGTCAACCAATGAAAACTTAAACCGCCATTTAAAAATAGTAAAGTTTTGATTGGCTTTATCTATATATATAAACGGCAATGTCCTGACTGACTGACTGACTGACTGACTGACTGACTTAAATCAACGCACAGCCCAAACCGCTGGTCCTAGAGAGTTCAAACTTGGCATGTACATTCTTTATAATGTCTAAAGGCGCACTAAGAACGGATTTTTGAAAATTCATCCCGTAAAGGGGTTAAATGGGGGGTTAAAGTTTGTATAGGGAAATAAGATTAGTTGGGCTATTTTATTCGAAACTTCACAGGAATGTTTTTAATAATAAATAAGTAAACACGTATTTCAGGTTTTTTGAAAATTCATTCCCTATGAGGGTTAAATGGAGGGTTAAAGTTTGTATGGGGAAATAAGATTAGTTGGGCTATTTTATTCGAAACTTCACAAGAATGTTTTTAATAATAAATAAGTAAACACATGTTTCAGGTTTTTTGAAAATACATCCTTTAAAGGGGTTAAATGGAGGGTTAAAGTTTGTATGGGGAAATAAGATTAGTTGGGCTATTTTATTCGAAACTTCACATGAATGTTTTTGACAATAAATAAGTAAACACGTATTTCAGGTTTTTTGAAAATTCATTCCCTATGGGGGTTAAATGGAGGGTTAAAGTTTGTATGGGGAAATAAGATTAGTTGGGCTATTTTATTCGAAACTTCACAGAAATGTTTTTAATAATAAATAAGTAAACACATGTTTCAGGTTTATTGAAAATTCATTCCCTATGGGGGTTAAATGGAAGGAATTTAATTCAAAACTTCATAGAAGTGTTCTTGCCAATGAAGATGTAGGTACTTATCTACATACCATGTTATATACGAGTAACATAGGTACGATGAATACGTAGATACTTTTAATATTAAATTTTGGTAAGTAATGCAGTTTGCTACATAAAAGGTCATTGTGAGGTTTTATTTTTTAATTCTAGACAAAACCATATTTATTTGTTTGTTCGTTAAAAATATCTACAATTTTGCATTGCGACATAATGATTCAAAGCGAACGAATTTCAAATGTTTGTTTGACAGCTCGCGGACAGTATATGTATAAGCAGCGCGGGTACACGGGCCGCCTCACAGTAAATTCAGCTTTCTATTTCGTGTAGTTTATTTGCAATCAAGTATTTAATTATGTCATACTAATATGCTGTTCAATGAAACAGACTTCAAACAGAATGTAATAAGGTAAGATTCTACTTAGGTTTAGGAAAGGTTAGAACTGCGACCCCACACAGAAACGAACGGCTATCAAAGCAGGTTTAGTTTAGGTTAGAACTGCGACCCCACACAAAAGAAAACGGCTATCAAAGTAGGTTTAGTTTAGGTTAGAACTGCGACCCCACACATAAGCGAACAGCTATCAAAGTAGGTTTAGGTTAGGTTAGAACTGCGACCCCACACATAAGCAAACGGCTATCAACGTAGGTTTAGTTTAGGTTAGAACTGCGACCCCACAGAAAAGCAAACGGCTATCAAAGCAGGTTTAGGTTTGGTTAGAACTGCGACCAGTGCGACCCCACATAGAAACGAACGGCTATTAAAATATGTTTAAGTTAGGTTACAACTGTGACCCCACATATAAGCAAACAGCTATTAAAGTAGGTTCAGGGTTAGTTTAGAACTGCGGAATAAATATTACTAAATTTAAACCAAACTAAAATAAGAACCCGTAAAGGAAAACCTCAAGCACCATTCAAAATTCCCTGATTTAAATTTACTGAAAACTATTCTTCGACAGAATGACTTGACGATGAAATGAAAATACTTGAACCGTTGTCTTTGAAACAACATTCGATTAAATGATTGTCGACAAGTCAAGGCGACCCCCAAAAAAAAATATCACAAACATTAAACTTATTTCGGCAACTTTTGAATCTCCTGAGAAAAAAAAACAAAATAGGATTCATTATTTGCAGGAAACCGTGTAACATGCATAATATATAACTACATACAATCGAAATGGTAACTTCGGTTGAAAACATTTTTTTTCATATAAGTCCAAAATCTACGCGTGCGAAGCCGCGGGCAAAAGCTAGTTCTAGGTATAAACATTTGTCAACGATGTTGCGCCGAAATATGCGTGGTGTTAAGAAAAACGCTATGTCCTGCCCATCTTGGCACAATTGAACAATTGTTTCTTGGGGCTTTTTTGATCTGGCGTTAAACGTCCATGTTGGTGTTAAGAAAAACGCTATGTCCTGCCCATCTTGGCACAATTGAACAATTGTTTCTTGGGGTATTTTTGATCTGGCGTTAGACGTCCATGTTATATATGGTCGCAGGCGATAAGTAATATAATAAATGTATGAGAATGACCGGTTCGTACATAAAGTCACGTGACCATTTCCATACATTATTAATCGTATACGATTGCAGGATGGTATCTTGGCTATGGCACTAAGTCACTGATCACTGTCAACTAAGTTTCGAGATTAAATAACGTTAACACACATTTTCTTAAATATATTCAGTTTAAGAAAGATATTACGCATATAATATCGCATAGTAATCTAGCAATTCTACTAGAAAAAAAAAACGGTTAACTAATTTAAAATGCATCCTGTCTACATTTTTATTTCTATATGTTTTAGCTGCCCGTTAAAATTAAGTGAATGAATATGAATTTTGCTGCCAGAGAATAGATATTTGAATTACCTAATTAAGGCATTTCGATGATGAACACTGTTTAAGTGACTTTGATATGAGATCCCTTAAAGCTTTCCTCTACATACATAGGTTGTAACAGTAATAAGGTACAAAATGGCACATAAATAAATTTCCTTCACTGTACACCATCATCGTGTTAATCTTATTACTTCATTTTTGAGAAATGCAGCCTTACCCCAGCAATGTTTACTGGGTGGTTTGAGGAAATAGAACGACACATACAAACATGGCGAGCGGCTTTCAGGTTTCCGCTCGAAATGGAGGCACAGGGGCCCTACCGCGAACTACGAAATCAGCAAATTTCTGGGAATTTTCTCTGTCACTCTACTGGCACCTTCGTTGGAGTGACAGAGACAAATCCCCAAAATTTTAAGATTTTTCGTTCGCGGCAGCAGGCCAGTTTCTAAGCCGAAACGTAGCGCTGGAGGAATTTGACGCGTTTTAGTTTCAAAATGCGACGACAAAGCAATGTCACAGCGAAAGCCTTATTTAGTGAGGACGAGGACGCGTTTTTTTTAAATTTGTAATATAACTAATAGTAGATTGTACAGCAAGGGCATAAAGTGACCCATTTTTAACCGAGGCAATTTTTTGTCAAAATAGTAGACGAGGGTAAAAATTGACATTTATGCCCAAGTTGTACACTCTGCTTTTGACTTCGTTTGCGAGGAAAGTAAAACGCAAACACATTTTGACTGCAATTTACACAACGGAGTTGTCATATAGCGAAAGAAGAAAAATATAAAACCAATACCCGCCAACTCATTTTAATTTTTTTCTTCAACCTGTGATCAGAGTTTCAGTTGCTCGGTTTTCTGCCAAGTCAATCATTTCGGAGCATATTTGAACGATAATCGATATCTCTTTAACTTAAAAATTTTATGACAGAAAATAAATAATTCTAATATTGTACTTAATATAAATAAAATAATACCTATAACAAGTTTTGTTAGCTACACTATTTTATTGCTCATTAAAATGTTTTAACTGTTTGGCTGTTGGGACCGATTACCTTAAACTTAGAAAAAAAAAATGATGCTCTAGACCATAAAATGTGATTTTATGTCGTCTATGCACGACATAAAGGTGCACTTTTTGAGCATGAGAAGTGAAAATAAATTTTCTGGTTCAATACGTACATCAAATTAGTTTAAAAATACTACGAAAAGCTGTGGTAAAAACATTGTAACTGGATCTCCACGAATTAAAATTAATTTGAATACTTTGTATGACTATTAATTTATTAAATGACTATTAGTCCTTCAATAAATTAATGATCAGGGACACCCATAGTCGATACTTGCGACACCCACGGAGGAAGTTCAGGTGGTGACTATTTCTTCTTAACTGCCGTCACCACGTGGTCTATATATATGACATCATTTCAGTAAAAAAATCTATTAGTTGCTACAATTTTTGAGTTTTAATTACTTCAGAGTGTCGATAACGATGAACAATATAGAGAAATCTGAAAGATATAACTACATTATTAAGGATACATTGAGTAGCAATTTCCGAAGAATGTGTATAAATCCGAAAATTTGTATTGGGAATTGTAATAAAATTATACTGCTGCTAGAATTTTCCTTACCTATGTCACTGTTTTCAAAACTTTTTCGAACTTCGACCGTTAAACGACTTAAAAACTTTGACAACCCACGGCTAAAGTTTGTTAATTTTATTTACTGAAATGTTTTTGCTTTATAAAATGATTACATTTGCAGACGTATTTGAATAAAATGTGTTAGTTTTTAGTAAAACGTCCCTTTGTCGCTTACCATAAAGACGAGATTTCCTTGTATCTTCATATGAATAAACTGACAAAGCGGCTTCATGGCAAATGACAGAGTGTGACGTTTCACTAAACTCACTCACAAATATCTTAGGTCTATAGGTATAATATTATCAAGATGAGTCGAAGTCAAGTCAAATTTATGACAATTTTATAAGTCTGTTTCTATTAACTCATTATATTTACATTACTACATGCTAATTATTAATATATAAATATAAAATATACTTAGGTAAGTGTATCGTGTTTATTTTCATGTAACTTAGGTACTTCAAGTATATAAATCTTATTGCCTAGGCTTCTCTATCCAGTAAATAACAGATATTTTGAATATTATTTTAATATTGCTAGAAATATTCAGAAAACAATAGTAAAACACTAACTAATTGGAAAACACAACCTTCTCAGAATTATGTTAAATAAAATAGTTATCTAAATAGAGAGATTTCTATGAGCAGCACATGGCTTCAGACAGAATTAAAGTACATTTTCCAATAAAACTGGGGCCAGTGAGTCGGAAAATTCTCCGATAATGGAGCAAAGGATTGACCGCGCGCAAATTGAGCACGCTAGCGGTTGTCTTTGGGCTAAGCCGAAAATTGTGCTTTCGCGGCTTCCGACATGAATACCGAGTAAAAAACCTTTGTTAGATTATTTTAGCTTTGGAAACAAACATTGAGCAGTAGAAAGATTAATGAGATTTGTATGATTTATGCCGTAGTTTTATCGCTCGAATCATCAATTATCTTTAAAATCACTCATCACGGTCATTGAATTTAGGCTCGGCACGTCTAAGTAAAACAAATCAATGAAAAATTGTTTGCTGAGATCGCGAAACGTCTGGTCGACGAAACTAAAGACCGAAGAGCTGGCGACTTCCTCGCAAAACGCATCAGTATTGTGATACAGCGAGAAAATGCCGCCAGCATTCTCGGTACAATGCCAGAAGGGCCAATCTTAGATACAGGTTAGGTTACGTAGATTAGTTAGATATAATCTATGTACATAATCTATAATAATTTCATATCTGTGGAAACCTTTAATTGGCTTGTTTGATAACTAATTTGTAAAACCTAGTCTTAGTAATTTTAGCTGTTGGTTTTCCGAACAAAATGAAATAAATAATAAAATAAATTATATTTTTGATAATAAAAAATGAAAAATCTAAATACTGTCTTAAGAAAATTATGAGACGAAAATATCATTGTTAGAAAAAAATTACATGAGGTAATTGAAACAGCTAATATTGCCTGAATTCTGTAATAAGATAAGCGTGGTTTTGTAATGAAATGTTTATCCCATCCTTTGTTACAGTCGTTTGAACAGAGGCATGTTTACTCTTAGTTACATGCCTATTATAAATAAGCACGGGAAACAAATTATCATCTGGCCTGGTCGATTGGTTACTAATTCGGGTCAGAAGGCGTTTTTTTTTTACATAATATTTTAAGTTGTGCTCGACAGTCATTATTTCCCGGTTTTTTTATATGGCGAAGGTAGACAACTGAGCTCGCAGCCCACCTGGTGAAAAACAGGAACTCCTATGCGCTGCCTACCCTGAGGACGTAGATGGATTGCCTCTATCTATGCCAGTGAATACACCGGCTATCTTATCCCCAAACCGGAACACAGGTGGGTAAGACGGTGGTAGCTATCCGGGCTGAATCTGCACGAGGTCCTACCACCAGCAAACAGTCAACATCAAAAATAGCTAGGTACCCATGGTCAAATATTATTCCTCATTATGAACTACAAAATAGGCCTTTTTATATGCGTAGTTACTTTCGATAGTACAAACTCTACTCAGGTAGGTATCGTGTAATATTTAATAACATAATTTGATAAATTAGACGTGACCCAGCGCAGCAGGTTTGCTAGCTCAGTGATATACTGAATATTTTATAGCTATAATTTCAATTCTGTACAATGAGTGCCGGAGGCGATAACATTACGATTCAATTTTCCGTACCTACCATCAATTACTTTGACGACATCGTATTTGAAACATTTCATTTATGAATAAGGAATCTAACTGATTGTGAAATAAAATCTAAATTTCACAATACTAAGTATGAATGCTCGAAATTATTAAGGATATGGATTAAATGCTGGACGGCTTGCATCCGGTTTGGAACAATATCTAATTAGAAGCTCTCATAAGGGATTTCGCTTTGTATCTCTGCTCTGTTTTAATCATGGGTAAAATGCATATTACTGTTTTAAAAAGGAATATGAATGCACAAGATAGCTGGCTTTTCTAATAACTTAATTTTATAGAATTGTAAATAAAAATAAATTACTTAATTGATGATGTCATGTTAATATGTTCTTCGGTTACCGCGAGGATTAGCTACACATGAAATAAAACTATGAAAACGGATAAACTCGCGTATACTAAATTAACTAACTTTAACTTCATGCCGACTTATTTCACATGTTGATGTTGTTCAGATTTCATATGTTTGGGTAGATAAAGAGAATATCACTACTAGGGTGAAGGAGCACATAGCCGATGTCAAGCACCGTCGACAACCAGTCTGCGGTTTGGGAGCATGTCGTGGATAGACCAAATCATTCTCTATTAAGTTTGACAAGCCTTTGGTTCTCGCTAAGGAGAAGAGACACATTCCTAGAATGTTGCGTGAGGCCATTGAGATAATGAAATATCCAAATTTTAATAGGAGAGAAAGAAGGTTTTCTCTACCACCAGCATATGATCCAGTATAGTTCATCTGATAAAGGAACAGTCTAGACATAAACCGTCAAGCTGAATGTGTTTGACGGTTTTGACCGACCCCCCTTTTTAGTACTGGCAATTTTTTAAAATTTTTTAAAATTTCCTTATGAATCAAAATTATGTATTATGTTTCGGTTTAATGCATGATGATCTTAAAATGTACTACAAATGATTTTTGAAAAGACTTATCCCGCTGAGTTTTTTGTCGGTCCCAATATTGCGATATCTTCCTAACAATACAATCATACAAAGGAAGGAAATACTTCTCAGGCAGAGGCACCACCTTGAAAATGTATTGTCTGTGGTTTAGTACATTTTTCTTTGTGGGTTCTTTTACCAACTAAAATGTCTCTGTTTGGCCCAATGGTTGACTGGTAGAGAATGCATTTTAGCAGTAAGTCCGCCATTTGTAAAATTTTCTATGTTTTGTGCAATAAAGTTTAAATAAATAAATACTTTTGTACTTATCTTTCTTATTTTGATGGAGGTACTCGTAGATCTATCAAATTTCCTCCATTGTCAGTCGCCCGCAGACCACGAACCCTGTAGAGTGTTTGCAACGTCGGAATGAAGTTAAAGTTAGTTAAATATACAGTACGGTCAAATCGTATATTAAACTCGCAAAACATGTAGTAAAGCTGCATTTTTGGTATGTTATTTAGACACCATAGGGCAGTATAAAACCATATTTTGCAAACAAAAAAAAGTTGTGCTAGCTGCGTAATACGTGAAAAACTGTGAAATTTACTGTCTATTTTTAGTTTCTGATTTTTATAAAAAAAGCCTTACGTTTTTTGACAATATGTATCAGGTAACGTTTAAAGATGAATGAATTTGTAACAAGATGAGATAACATGCATTACCGTAGGTCTTATAGTTTCAGAGATTCGAGACTTCAAATAGTACCCTGTTTTGTAAACTAGATAAAATGTTGAGTTTTGCTAACGTTTTTGGTTTAATATCGCCTTACCTAATTATGCTACGAAAAACATGAAATAATTATCTTATAGCGCAATTAATATTCTTTCATTTAAGGGTAAAATCAGGTCAGTAAACTTTGTAATTGAAAATAAAAACGCGTAATTCAAAAGGCAGTAGGCCCGCTATCTAAGTTTTTCATACAAATCGCAAGTCGTGTTGCAAAGCTGCAATTTTGGTATATTATAAAGGCGCTATAAGGACGTACAAAAATGCATATTACAAGAAAAACAAAAAAGGAACTTCGGCATAGGACGAAAAAAACAGAAAAAATATTGGACTTCTTTTACTTTTTGACGTTTAATTAAAAAACTATTATCTTTTTGATACTAATTGCTACAAAACTTAGAAAGAATACTAAATTCGAAAGGATTTGAGCTACCTTGCATTACCCTAAATTATATAGATTTAGAGATACGACATTTCAAAATGTGCCCTTCATTAAGTTAAGAAAATAAGTGCATGTTTTGAAGCCTCGCATACCCCCAACTATAAGACTTACAGTAATTGTTATCGGCTCAATTTGTTTCAAATTTAATATAGTTATTATCTACAATTACTTTTTTTCCCTTAGCGCGAACGTTTTGCCAATATTTAGTGAATACCTTTAACGTAACCTAAAATTTGTTTATGTTTTGATGAAAGGGCACTTTGTGAAATGTCGTATCTCAAAATATATATAACTTACGGTGAAGCAACGTAGCTCAAATCCTTTCAAATTTAATGTTCTTTCTTAGTTTTATAGCAATTAGTATCAAAAAGATAATAAATTTTTAGTTAAACGTCAAAAACTAAAAAAAGTGCGAATTTTTTTCCGTTTCTTACGTCCTATGCCCAAATATTTTTTTTGTTTTTCTTTTAATATGCATTTTCGTATATATCTATAAGGCCTTTATAATATACCGAAATCGCAGCTTTGCAACTCGACTTGCGATTTGTATGAAAAACTTAGATAGCGGGCCTCCTGCCTTTGGAATTTCGGGTTTATACTTTCAACTACAAAGTTCACTGACTGATAATTTTACCCTTAAATTAAAGAATATTAAGTGCGCTATAAGGTCATTATTGCATGTTTTTCGTAGCATAATTAGGTGAGGCGATATTAAGTCGAAAACGTTAGCAAAACACAAAATTTTATCTATTTTACAAAAAGGGGTACTTTCAAAGTCTCGAATCTCTGAAACTATAAGACCTATGGTAATGCATGTTAGCTCAACTTGTTGGAAATTTATTAGTCTTTAAACGTTTATTTACATATGATATCAAAAACGTAAGGTTTTTTAAATAAAAATCAGAAACTAAAAAATGGCCGTCAATTTCGCAGTTTTTCACGTACTACCCAGCTAGCACAACTTTTTTTTGCTTGCAAAATATGGTTTTATACTGTCCTATGGTGTCTAAACAACATACCAAAAATGCAGCGATACTACTTGATTTGCGAGTTTAGGGTAAAATTATGTACGATTTGACCGTACTAATACGCGAGTTTATCTGTATTTATAGTTTCATTTGATGTCATGTTAGTTAAGACAAGTTGTGGCTGCGTTGGCGCCAAAGTCACGCTGCAAGTCGATAAAAATCTGCGACCATTATATTTATACATAGACATCTAAAAGGCGAGCTCGAAAATGCCCCCAAAAACAATGGTGCGATTGAGCCGCGGTGGGCAGAGCAGGACATAGTGATTTTCTTAACACCGCACATTATGTCGGCGCAACATATTTGACAAATTTAAATAAAATATAGCCAATCAAAATTTTGATGGACCAATTTTTACCAGCGGTATAAGTTTATATTTGTTAATATATTTAGACATTCATTAGCGTGATACTGATAAGTTAAGAGTGTGAGCGTGAAGGGGGGGAGGTGAAAATGTCAATGTTTAGTATGGCGTGCTAGGGTGCTTCTTATTTTTGCAATTTTGTAGGTTGTTCGAAACAATAAAGGAGCTCTTTGCTGTCCCGATTGCAATTTTCTATGGGGCACCCTCTCAGTTTGTTATTTGATTAGTAAACCATATTCGTTTTTTTTTTCAATTATTATAAACACAAATTAGGGGTCGCTACCGAACTAATAAAAAACGACTAATCATTTTGGCTTTCTTTCGGTAGCGACACCTATTTTTTGTTTATGATAATTGAAAAAAAAAAACAAATATATAAAAAATTAGAGGGTGCCCCATAGAAAATTGCAATCGGGAGAGGAAAGAGGTCCTTTATTGGTTCGAACATCCAACAAAATTGCAAAAATAAGAAGCACCCTAGTGGCATGCAGCTTCCATGTTTTATTTGTCCTTCTTTAGATAAAAGCCTTTATACTAGACGTCTCAATGCGCAAAAGTTGCCGGTGCTTGTTGCTCCAGTCGTCATTTATTGCTTGATTGAATGAAAAGATAATCATATTCGAAAACAACAACTTAAACAGGATCTCTTTAAATTACCAAAATATTAGTTTTCGAAAACGTCTCAAGCTGTAAGTCAAATGCGTATAATCAATTAGCGTGATCGTTTGGTTGTTAGTTTTCACTCCAGTCCTCGGCACCTGGCTAAACGCTGTTTAATGGGGGCCGAAGCGATGGGAGGGTCTTGCCGCGTGAAATACTGAACGGTAGTTATGCAAGCAAAAGGTGTACCTGGATGCTTAGCCAAGTTGCCAATCGCTAGCGCTTAATCGTCAATAGTAAATGAAAGGCAGCTAACTGTCTTTGTCGCACTAATATGAAAGAGTAACAGAGAGGGAAAACTACGATACGCTACCAAGCGCGAGCGATTGGCAACTTGGCTAAGCATCCTGTTCTAAGACCTATTCATCTTAGCGAGCGCCTTCACTAATAAGCAGTGATCGGTTTTTTGGATTTACCCTCGCGGGATTTCGCGTATAAAAAATGACGGGTGTGGCTATAAAAAAAATTAATACTATTATATTACATTATGAACAGTAACATGACGAATTGTATGGAAATACGTGTAAATAATTAAAGTTTATTATTCAAGTTACTATAGGAGACCCGCCAGGTGAATTCAAAAAACCGATCACTGCTAATAAACAGAAGAAAGCGTTTGCAATAGTGACGTCTCCAAACGTGTTACTCTGCCAAACTCATCATCATCATCATCATCACAGGCCTTTGCGTCTATTGCAGACGATTTACACATTGCTGTTTCGACAACGGGTTTGGTGACTGTGGAGTGGAGGCCAATTCGCGAACGGCACGACCTGCCACATTTTTGGCAGAGAAAACTCATACCACCTGAGGTTACAGTCTCTGTTTGCTTTCTGCGATACCTCTACCAAACTCAACATATGCAAAAATCAGTGGGTTACGTCGTAAATAATAAATATTGTGGGTCACCTGGCACTTTACACAAATCGACCTAGTCGATTGTAGATATTTAAATACATAGACAGCCACGACCAAGAAACAAACATTTGTGATAAATAAATATACAAATAATGCCTTGGAACCTCAAAATAATGCCTCGAGACGTTGGGTCAGAGCAGAGTCACTATCAACTAGGCTGACAACTGCGCCGGAGTTGTTGCTTTAATGCTGAGTTGTTAACCTTTTATAAACTGTTTGTGCTTTTGTTGTTATTTTAATAATACATATTTTTCGTTCTTTCTTTCAAAGTGACAGCACCAAACCAGAATGCTAATATCGGGACTGCGAAGGATGGTTCTGAAGTGTATTTCCACGTATGGTTTGTGTGTTTCATTGTGATTGAGCTTAAAGTGGTTACTTAATTCTACTGTTGTGTGTTGTATGTAATAGTGGAGGCTGATCGTGAAGCCATTCTTTGAGTTGATATACTCGTAATACATAAAATTATTTAGGTCCATTTTTTGTATATATAGGCAATAATCAAGTGTGAAAAAAACATTAAAATAATAAAAATCCTTTCAAATTTGTTCGTCATAATCAAAAGCAGTATATCCACGCTCACCCGCTTAAGATGGTATGAAGAAAATCGCTGCAATTTTAATATTAATCGAAGAAAAACTTGGTCTTTTGTGGCTCACTGCTGAATTACTTTTAGATAAGAGGCTTCAGAGTTTGGATCCGTGTTTGTACTTTGCTTCTAATTCGGTTACACGGCGGTCGAGATAAGATTATTTCTAATTCAGGAACTTTTAAAGAAAGTAACTATTGAAATGATTGTAGGTATCATAAGCTTTATCTTTACCTCGTTCAGACTCATATTATTACGTTTTCATCACACTTGCTGTCTAAGCGCGCCATTGCTTGCGCGCGCAGCGGGAGTAATAGAAAAGTGAAATTCCCTAGGGAGTAATAGAAATGTTAGTACGTCATTTAATTATATTATGTCTTAAAATTATTTTTTGGTTGGCAAGTGTGATGAAAAACATTGTATGCATCACGGTCGGTAAGCGGAATACTAACTCGAGTCATAAAAGCCCTCCGCCTAACGGCGTCGGGCTTCTAACACTCTCGTTAGTATTTCCGTACTTACCTCCCTTGATGCACAATGTACTATTGTATCTCCGCACTAGGAGGTAAAAGCCCATAATCGCCACGTAGGCCAAGCGAGTTAGCGATCGCAGTAGTGTGTCTCTATTATGATGATGCTCCCATTGACACTTAAATCCCTTAGTCGACTACGTAGACACCCATAGGAATAATCGGGGCAGTGACAGATGTATTCGTACTGCTGTCACCACGCGGGCACCATTTTTGTATCGATTAAGGTATCGTATAGCTGCGGCTGTTCAAATTTAAAATAATCGCTGGGAAATGTATAACCATACAACGTTTGAATATTTGAAGCTGATGATTGTAAATAAATAAGTATACAAAATATTATATTGTGCGATTGCTTAGTTTTATTTATACAAGTTTAAACTTTCATAAACTATGTCGATTATCATCGTTCCATTAGGAAAAGTCTAAAATATTGTCAAAAAATTGTTCGTCTGCTCTTTTGCATTTCAATGAATAGTGAAGTCTGAATTCCTTTCATTTAACCTACGAGTATTATTGATTTCATAATTAACGGCAAAGCACGTCGTTGTCTCCTTTGATTCCGCATCAAGGTAGAGTTTGCATTATTCTGTTTACTGTTGACTTAGGCTTAGCGGCAAACCTCGGGCTCGACCGCAACGTTAGTAAGGCTGCCCGCTATTTGACAAATAACTACCATGAACGGCTTTCATACCATTGTTGTTATTGCTTAGCTTGACTAACCATCAAAACACATACAGAAACTTGCATTGACGAGAGCTAAAGTTTATATCCGCTGCAAAACGATAGAATTTCATTATTCATTTTTTATTGGAATAAGAATCAAGAATAAACCACACATAAAGGTATAAAATAAGAATTGGACCAAGGCCGTAAAATTTATAGCAATCATAACAAAAGTAAGAGCCAGGCTCCGCGGGTTATTTTATTGTCTTCGGTACCGTTCGAGATTTATATAAAGTCGTTCGTAAATAAATTGTCACGAGTTTTAAGGCCCGTAACTATTCCGATGTGAGCTTTCTGTTGTTCTGATAAATTTATATGATGGATAATATACTTACTCGTATATTTTTACGGCACGAGGCAGACTGAAAGGAGCGTGGTGACGTCAAACGTAGGACTAAACAACCATTTCAGTTTCGGAACGAAGTAGCTATTCAAGTTCTGGAAGGTCGAATATCAGCAGCGAATCTCGTCCAGTGGGAGATGTTGATAAAACCTCAATTTACCTATTGAAATCGCACACTTCGGATTCATTGTTACTGTTACATAACAGTATGTTATTTTTGTTTATGTAACATGTATTTACATAAAACCAAAGTCTTTATTTTTACAATATCAAAATAAAATTAAATAGGGTTATTAAATACTTATTGTCCAAAATACCTACATGGCTTAGTATATTTTTTTTAATATAAGTAATCCTATCACATTTATTTCTCGAGATTGTTATAGCTAAATTTATCCTATTTTATTCAATAACGACATAACAATATAACATTATTAACATAAAAACAACTTTTCACTTCAATTAATTTAAGGCGAATAAGGTTATATACCAGTACGTTTTAAACATTTTTTTAAATCAGTTCATGATTCCCGGTGATATCGTATCGACTATATCAGGCGAACTATAATGTAAATACAAGACATTAGATGCTTATCCTGAGAGAATACGCTACGTTGTATTAAAATTTAAAGACATTTTTTTATATATCATAATACATTTAAAGTAAAATCACTTCAATCATTTTTATAAATGTGTTTTTTTTTTATAAATGTATTATTATTTTTATGACATGTCTGAATATGTTTACATTAATAAAATACAATTATTTGAATTTCTTCAATCATTTAAAATAAAAAAATACGGTTTGTTGTTTTATTGTTAAAAATAAAATATTTCGTCGTTATGTTAGTATTTACGTATAAGCATAAATAGACGAAATTGACACTCAAAACAAACAAAACACGTAGGTAATAAAGCAACAATTCAGAATTATTCCCACGTCTTCCGTACCACGATCTACATATACAAAGCAGGGAAATTTGAAATTCAAAAATTAAAATATCGATATAAACTCCGAAGTAAGAAACTGCTGTATCAGATATTTGAAAATACACTACATTGTCCGAGACAATAAGGTTCCTGACAAAGAATTTCCTATCAATTTACATTGAAGCATTAAGTGCCTGTAAGTACCTTCCGTTTCCAAAGGACGTTTTTCATTTCCAGAAAAAGAGGGCTTTTTTATTAGAAAAGTTCCCGTTGACTTTCAATATTTCAAACCGTTTTCGCCGCATATTGAATTCTCCGGAGAAATGCGTTCATACGTTACTTTTGAGCAAGTTCCGCGACAAAGATATTACTATATTATCGTCGTGAACTTTCTTGGGTGTGCTTAATTAAAATATGTAGTTGTTTTTTGAATAATATTGATGTGATTTTAACTATTTTACTTAGTTGTGGCATAAACGTTTTCTTATGGACATAGTCATATAAATATTCTTAGATATTTTAAAAACACATTTAAAAGTCAATAGTACATATGTATAATTCGCAAGTGTCATTTTTTTTTATACCACGTCGGTGGCAAACAAGCATACGGCCCGCCTGATGGAAAGCAGTCACCATAGCCTAATAGTAAGAAACTTAATTATGAGTGTTGTGGTTATGAGTGGCGTTCATGAGAGTTGTCGGCAAAGTGATAACCTTGAGATCTAGACGAAGATGTAACGTGATTAATTAAAATTTCCCTACTAAAATATGTTTACATTGTTCATATACAAACGATTAAGTAAACACTAGATATTATTTATCCGGAGCTCAAGTGTAGGTAAAGTCGAGCTTGAAAGTTGGACCTTATTTTCATTGTTCATGTCCGGGCATTCACTCAACAACTGTCCCACAAATAGACCCGTTAATTATTTCCAAAAACGGTTCATATTTCACCAAAAACATTTCCAAAGAGGCGAAATAATTTACTGGGTCCATCGACATGGTTCACCGCAAAAACTTCGCTAATGAGTTTAAGTTTGGTTCCTATTGGCATTCAGCGCGGAGGAACTTATTTCAATTTATGGCGGGTTACTTCTGTGCTTCGCTTGATTCGCACTTTGAAGTTACAGTACCGGTGTACCTACTTTGGAACAAGTGGTAGAATTGAGTTCAAGTATTATTAGATGTTTCAGGTAAAGGACCTTGTGCTCGCTAATGTTGAATAATTGGCACCTAGCTATAATTGTTTTTTATGACACGTGATACAGGTACAGAGATAAAATAAAATGGAAAAATACAAAAAATTCTTAAAACTAAAATAATCTTCACTAAACTACCACATCCCCTAAGTCGCTTTCCTGTGGGAGAGGATCCATAACATTAACTACATTTCTTCGCTGGCAATGCCTAACCTCTGGCCAAGAAATGAGCCAGCCCCATGGTCACCCGTTGCCTCAGACAGCCTTTTCGTAAAAATATAGTAAATTTTAATTTTTTGCTTTGGAAAGTACCTACAACATTTCGAAATTATATTTGGACGCAATATCTAATAACTACTACTTATGGTGTGTGTAACTATGATCAATAACAACTTGTATCAAACAGTGTCGTTCAGAGTTATGTAGGTACATTTTTACCTAACTATTTAGATAGATACTCGTAGGTAAGTTATAAGTCTCGTACACAGGATACTCAATAATAAACAACGTTGCTATCAAACTGTCATTTTTTTATAAATTGGTTTGATTAGAAGAGGATATGCCATACACACAAAGAAGGGTGAAATATGAATTTTCATAATTATTTCGTAAAATCGGGTCTACGCCCCACTACGAGTAAAGATCGTGAAATTCCTTAGTGTTTGAATAATTATATAATAAAATTTATTTTAATAGAAGAAGTGGACACATTCCTGCGATCGCCAATCCGCTTGCCCAGCGTGGCGATTATGGCCATTTACCTCCTAAAGCGTTTATACGCATATTTAATACGAGAGGCCTCCGTCCAGCAGTGGACTATCATAGGCTGATGATGATGATAATAGAAGAAGTAGGTAGTTTGCATTGATTCTCCTGTCGAGTCGGGTAGATACATTTGAACTTGAAACAGCCCTATTAATTTATACGAAGGAAACGTTCCATTATTGCTTATAGTTGGCTGAAAGCCAAAATTTTGGTGCACCTAAGCCATAAATGTATGCTTAGCACATGATTGGTATGTCAGTATGTCGCCGCGAGATAGGTTTTCCATCTTTTACTAACAATATGTTATGTGTTAGGTCTATCTCGCAGCGACATACTGTCGCACCAATCCTGTGCTAAGCCTAATGACTCATAATGCAAATTCAGTGCGTAAAACGTTTTAAGTGAATATTGTTTAAAGTTAATAGTAATGGTACGAGTATGGATCAGACTTTTAATTTCTTTGTGTGGTGCCTAGTGAAAACAGAGCACGCGAAATCGATGACATATCAAAAAGTTATCGATTAAATATTTAAGTAGAATGATTTAAATGTCAACTAAAGAACCCGGTCCATTCAGTTCATACTCGTATAATGCTGGAGAAAAAACTGATTAGATGAGTGAAATTACTTCCCAAAGTTTACCCAGCTTGAATTAACAGAATTTAGATTTTACGATTCCGTAGCCAAAATGACAAAATCCCTAGGTAAATATATACTCGTCCTGTCCGTCTGTCCGTCTATCACAGCCGATTTACTTGGAAGCTGTACATGCTACAGTAATGAAATTTTGTAAGGATATGTGCTGTATGAACCACTACATAGTTTTGATACTATATTGTAAAAAAAGGTTGTGGCTATGGAATGTGTGTATGGAGGCATACATGTAAAAAAAGAACTTTACACTTGCAATTCCTAAAGTACTTAAGGTATAACTGTAATTATGGTGTTATTTTTAGCTAACATCCTGTACTAAAAGAAAACAAGAGCAAAAACCTATCTTAACGATCTAGTTTTCATGCAAATTTAAATTAATTGAAAAATTAAGGAGATTTTCTTACTATTTTTCATTTTTAATATTTTTTTTGGCTTTATTGTTGAAATAGTTGAGTCGCATGATTAGCTTAATAAGTTTGCTTATCTAACTGAGCTCTCTAAAGAGATTTTTTTTGCGAAAATAAGACTGATAACAAACGCATAATTCCAGAAATACCTAATGCACCCGAATTCGTCTGTTTGAAATTTTAAAATTGCCGCCATTTAATTATCGTTGGCAAAAAAAATTGCATGTTAATTTATCGATGAAATTGATTGTAGTTTAAGCCCTGCTCCGACACCGCTGACAAAACACCCTGTATGTATCAATCTATTAAATGTATCGTCGCTTGGTACCCACATTACAAGCCTTTGTGACCTAGTCCCACCTTACCGTGGAATTAGGTCGATTTGTGTAAGATGTCTAGGATATTTTTTATTTATTTGTTCTTTACATATTTTGGTACACCGCTTATTTCGTAGTTTCTAGATTTTATTTATCGGTGATACTTAATATCTGCATAAGAGTAAGCACTAACATACTATTTATACGCAGAAAGTTCCAGTTAATGGTCTCATTGAAGCACTAAAATTAATATTGTGGTGCGCTGTGGTAAGTAGTTATTATGCAAAATGATTTGTATTAAACGGTGACGTGATTTTATGGTACGACAAGTACCTTTAAAGATTGAAGTACAGACATCATCAGTTAAGCGAACCAAAATGCTTTCGAAGCTTTTAAATTAATAACTACCCGCAATTGTTGAAGTACTCGTAAATGTCTAACCTAGCATTTAGACCACACAAGAGAACCAAAGCTCGCAAAGATAAAACGGATCGATTTATTTTGCTTCCTTTTGCAGTGCATTTGGGCCATGATGAAAAGGGAGCTGAAATTTCACGTTTTTAATCTTTATAACCGTTGCGAGCATCCGTGCGATGCGGACGTTTTATAACGTTTTTTATTACTTTTTATTTAATTTAAGTGCTTCTGTCTCGCGTGTTTGACATTCTTGCAAATGAATGTTTGCATTTTTTACAGGAAAACAATGAAAATGATTAAACATTGCTTTGACATTATTTGTTCGAACAGCTACCGTTGTAAAGGGAAAATAGTATCTATCTGCCTAGAGCTTGTATGATTAATTTATTGAATGCGGAGGACACGACATAAAGTTATCACAATCGTGACTGCTGACCGTATTTTGAAACTGGATATTTGGCTCAGACTGGGAAGTTAAATAAGCCAATCAAGTTATTAAATTATAAGTTACAACATACCGACAGCCAGAGCGTTTCTATTCAACCAGTTTGAACCCTAGACCACCCTACAATACAAACATGGGACACTGACAACTAATAAGAGATTTCTTCCAATTTGCTTTATAGCCATCACTTTGACATAGTTCCCATATGGCCTATGATTGTATAGTCCATTTCAAATACGAAGGCCCGATGCCACTCGAAACTTTTGTCATTTAATTGACGCACTACAAATTGGCACGTGTCGTACACTGATGTATGTATAAAAAAATATCACGCCACGAAAGGGTTTGGCCAGGTACCTTTTGCTGTCACTGATCCTATTATTGACGCCTAAAGACTTTGTCAAGTGGAATCAGGTCTTCGTATTTGAAATGGACTTTACGTGTACCTACATATGAAGGGTCCATGGAAAAAACATGTCCAGTGCTTAAAAAAATCAGGGCAAATTCACACCTTATTCTCTTAAAATTAAGGTGGTTTTTCCTTCTGTAATTTGATTTGAATTGACTAGACTTTTTCTTTCCGTGGACCCTTCCTATTGTAAGGTCGCCATCAGATATTGGAGAGCCAAGGTACTCAGTATCTTAGCATAGCTTTATTGTCATGACAACAAAGCATGCAGTTCGAGAGCATGTTCAGATATTTTTGAACACCGTGGAGATATAAAAGATGGCTACTGTACTGAAATTTTTAGCTGTTTTACGATTTTTGGCTGCTATCGGTGATATACCGGGATTGTTTTCTAGTAGTAGATTAGTATTTTATATAATTGTAACAATATGAAGGCTATATATATAAGTTGAGTACCGGGTTTAGGTCACGAGGCTTGCCGAGTATTTGATCATCAGTTCATCTGAATCACTCATAATTAATTAACTTTTGCACAATCACTTCGACCAAACAAACAAAAACGCTAGAATATTTTTACCAAGATTTACAAATTTCGAACACATTAGGCTGAACATGCCATAGACAAAATAAAAAGAAAATACGCCGGTTCTCAATTACCTAGGAAAAATGTGGTTGCGTTCAAGAATATCTAAATGTCAAATGTAAAAATAATAAAATTATAATTATGATAGAATTATGGTTTTCACCTTCGTTTTGTAATATCTAATTTATTAAAACGCATTTCAGATTATTTTTACATGTTGATTTAAATCAGGAAACTAAAAATGAAACCTATTTTTAAAAAGCAACTTACTACTGCAAATGAGAACAAACCTGATACATGGAAGTTGTCCTTAGAAAAAAAAAAATAACAGAACTCCTATTTTCCACCAATCTATAGACAAATAGACTTTCTTATCGTTACTCAAATGACGTTAATTTGGATACCGGTGACAATCATCTAATTGACATATTTAAGTGCTGGTGTACAAAAAATGACTATAATAAGGGATTAACAAAATAATACATTTTATACAGTCGGCGTATCATTTAAGCTATAAGCATAATATAGGTGTATTTGTCAAAGTAGCAAGATTTTTTTTTCAAATACATATGGTAAGTAATAATCCAGTAAGATGTCTACATTTTATGAGTACCTAATTTTCGAAAGCACTAAACATAATATTTTCTACCACGTTATTTTACGAGAGTTGACTATAAACAGAATATTTGTACGTACAAGTACGAGTAAAGTGTACATATACTTGCCTATATTCTTTATGAGACATTTCTAACAGATTGGTACAGTTGCAATTAAATAGGTATTTCTGAAAATATTTTAAAGAAACTGTTGTATTTGCCATAGAATAGATTTTTACTAACAATGAATAATATTTACAACATTTTTTTTGAGGTAGAGAAATAATTCCGTGGCCCTCATAAAAACGGTGGCTATTTTGGAAAACAATGTACCTATTACCTAGGTATACTATTCGTCAATAGAATCCAAAAAAATGTAAACAGACCGAAAAATTTTAATTTTTCCATAATCACGTACTTTTAGAAAACAATCTTGGATTTATTATTAACTAACTTAAAACCTTAACCTTTGAATTCCCATACATTTTTAGTTAGAATTATTGACATTTATTAGTATTAACATTAAAAAATATCTGCGAACGTGTTTCGCGATCTATAATGTCAAAGACGTCAAATGTTATGGAAAGGTAGCAATGTATGTTCACTTTTTTTTGATTCTACTGATGAATGATAGAATATATGAAGGATCCACGGAAAAAACATGCCCAAAGCCTAAAAAAATCAGGGCAAATTCACACCTTATTATGTTAAAAGTAAGGTGGTTTTTCCTTCTGTAATTTAAATTAACTAGACATGTTCTTTCCGTGGACCCTTCTTATATGTATGCATGAGTGTTAAACTTATACCCTTTTCCCGAACATCGGGGAGAGTTGTGCCCTTTTTCACTAGAGAAAAAGAATTATAATATTTTATTGTTGTGCTTATTGTATCGTACTGTTTGCCTTTTGCAACCATTTTACTGTTCATTACAAACAATGTTTTGAAACTATGTATAATATTATTATAGCTTTTTATATTCGATGCGTGGTTGAGTTTGGCTTGCGATTGCTTAAACAACAAAAAGTATGTTTAAAGTACTTGATTCAGGAACCAGAATTATTACAACAGTATTGCAGTATCACCTTCTCTTCCGCTACGAGTACATATACAATTTAGAAGAAAAGCGAATTAATAGTGTAGTGATTATATCGAGATTCCTCGAAGTAGCGTTACGCCTTATTGAATTAGCTACCCAGTTAGAACTTATAACTTGGCTATAGCCTGTTGTCGCAAGTTGCGACCTGCGCTGTGGCTATCCTTGTACATAGTTTAGCCACTTCATACGATTCGCAGCTATCTTGGAGACGAGCACAAGTTTTAATTGATCAATTTAACTTCAACTACCATTTGACCTAGGGACGCCGGTCAAGTAAACACTCGCTGATGCTAATTCACTTGCCTTATCGAGAATTTCCTTAATGAGACTTTGGGAGTTGGAAGAAAAAGTTCATTATAGATTTATAAGTTTTAAAGTTTTTTCCCGCAGAGTAACGAATAAAGTTGTAATAGAGTATTGTAAACGTAATCTTTTCAAAAACGCTATAAAACATTGTCATTATATTCCTTGGGCGCAAATAATATCGTTGCATGCCTAGGTACTCGTTTTTTTATCATCATCATTAGCCTTTCTTAATCCATTGCTGGATGTAAACCTCCACTAATAACTATGAGGATGATGGAAAAAACTTATTTTCTTAATTTGTCCCTCTTGCACTCGTGGTTAACTGTTAAATCCATACCTTTTGAGATTTCTAAACGCTTTAATCTCGTTGGCTTAACATTTTGAGCGCGGGGAACTCCCGAGGGGAGTTCTCTGTGGGAGGTCCATTTTCGCTACAAAGCGGAAAAATCACGGGATCGGCTACGAGCGTAGCGCGTAGCACTCGTCCGCAATGAAAGTGTTAACACTCGACATTGGCTTAACCCGATTCTGTGCAATTGGGCTTAATATAAATATTAGGTACTTTTAACAGGTTACATAAAATTAATCAAGTCAAAAATGTAGTGTGTACTATACAGACACGATTCCATTTTATTTTATATCGAATACCTTACCTACGGTATTTTTGCTTTCATATCAAATTCCACTACAAGTATGCATTCAGTAGGCAAGAGTTTTTTGCTTATTGCGATAATATTTTTACTCAATTTTATGTAGATATAAATATCTTGGGACACACAAATCACACAAATTGACTTAGTCCTACGGTAAGCTCTATTAAGGCTTGTGAACCTCGTGATGTTGGTACTAACCGACGATATATGTAATAGGTAGAAACATATAGATACTTAAATACAAACACAAATACACAGCCACGTCAAGGAACAAATTTAATATTTGTGACAAGTAAATACACAAATAATGCCCTCGCTGGGATTTGAACCCGGAACCCATCGGCTTCGGAGGCAGGGTCACTACGCCTACTACCAGGCTACGGAGGCTGACATACAATAATTTACGAGTTAAATGCATGCAACTATAATTAATCAAAAATAATTATGTTATTGAAATGCTCGTTATTATAGAATGTTATGTATAGGCAGGTATGACTTGAATCCCATAGGTACTACTTTTCATATGTGATGAAATTCAAAATCAGTTACAATTTCATTTCTTTTACATACTTAATTGGAAAGTTATTAGCTTTGAATAAAAGCACGGAACCATTCCATTCCCATTTCTTGTATTCGATTCAGATTTTAAGTTTAATTGACATGAGACAAACTTTTAATGAACTAATTTAAAATTTGAAATTTACATACATGTCCTGACGCGTTCCAGTTTGTGACGTGTGGTCTTGTTAAAACATGACGCAGCTTATATCTAGTGACTGTGTTGAAATAATTAGGTGCAGGCTAATTTTCAAGCGTCGTTGGATTTAGTATCATATCAAACAAAACGCGCGATATTACTACTTACCATGTAAGGTTCTGTTCTGAATGAAGAATGAAGTATGATCAACATTGTATTTAAATTAGGTACCTACCAATATTCATATCCTACCTTCTGAGCATTTCTTTTTTTTTTTGGCCACTAAATTTTAAAATCGACCAAAATTACAAAAATAAATTTTTATAAACTTTTTCAACGGGAATATGTAGTAAAAATTATGTATTTTCTGATTATATGCAAGTAACCAGGTTTTAAAAGGTTTTATCAGTACAAAATCAATAAATATTGTGACAAAGCAGAATACTGGTTCTTCCTGTGTTACCTTTCCTTTGTTTAAAAATCATAGAAATTTGCTTCTTCCTCATCTTAATTATATATTTTTATTAAAATGCAGAACATAATTGATATAAAAATGTAGAAATAATTAATTAAACTATACGGAAACCATTAAAAGTCTAATACCAACAGGTTTATTTTGTTACTCTCACCGGTAGGAACGGTATTTTTAAATTTTAATATAAAGTAAGCAAAGTTCAATAAGGTCTTAAAGATGGCAGTAAAAGTATTTTTTTATTTGTTTTAAAGGTAGCAGTTATGTTAAGTATTATTAAATATAACTTAAATCATACTAAAATAACTACACTGAAAATGTTGGGACAGTAACAAAGAATGCTGTTGGTAACAAAGGAGGAAATGTAAGGCCTCGTGTTTCTACACGTGCATTAGAATTACGTAGAACATGTAGGTCTATAAAATTATATCCATATTTTACAGGGTCGATGAAATAAAGAATCGATTAGATTTATTTATGTAATAACTAATTAAACTCTAATTTTAATCGTTCCCTATATCGCCTCATCTTTTTGGCTGCTCTCATCTTAGGTTGTGCTGACATTTTCTCTCCCTGTATACAACAATGAAAACTAGCCTTTACAATAAATTCCTTTTATTGTTACTCAAAGTTCCTTTGATATGTTACCACGCGAAAGTAACGAAATAAGAAGTAACACAACACGTGGTCGTAGATTAAAAAATGATTTATAAAGCTTGTTTTAGCAACAATATTCAATTGTTTTGTTACATGATGTACATAACAATATACATTAAACGATACATTAATAAAAACGAAGTAAATGTTTAAGCTTTCCTAGTAAATCCAGTAACAAGGAGGAAATCAAAACTGGTCACAACAATTAGACACGTGCGTTTTTTAGTAGATTTTGATGACAATTGACCGAATAAACATGGCCGCATATTGAATTGACGTATGTCGGTATTTGCCAGTCGTAAAAAGTAACATTTTGGTAGTATTTATCTTTATTTCACTGCTAAAATAGGTAACAAAGTAAGAATTTTCTAAGTGGAACTTTTTGTGGGACACGATTAAAAAATATATTTCTACTACTTTTAACGGTTTTAGGTGTATAAAACCATTCTAAAAAGAATCTTACTGTGAAGATACAGAGATCACAATAAAAAAACGTTATATGTTGCTTAGACCATTATGAAAATATCTTTATTTGAAGTAGCAAAATTTAGACTGGGACATTGGTTTTTTCATACATTTCGAAAATCGAATGTCTGGTTTTTAATTAAATTTAATATATGTTATGGCTTTTGTTACATTATTTTAACATATCCTGTGTAATTATTAAATTCACTATTAGGAAAAAATACTTAATACAGACGTTTCTTAACAAAAAGTATTAAAATAATATTTTCAAAGTCGTGGGACACGGCTAGATGCGGCAGTGGCCAAAAAAAAAAGAAATGCTCTTCTACGTACAATAACAATTATTCGCGGGGAAGTACTTATTATTGGCAATGTCTGTATCAATTTTTTCGGTTTTTATACCGTAACAAATTAACGGGACTTTTTAATTCTTAGGAACAAATTAACGATAGGTACACAACCAAATTTTTTTTAAACCTTCCGGACATTTAAGTCACCTATAGTAACCTCACATGAGCAGAACGTTGGTCTACACATACTCAGAAACGTAGTGTGCTTTAGAATACACTTAAAATCCAAAAACAAAACTTGTAACCAAAAAATCGACCAAGTACGATTTGGAGTCGCGCGCGAAGGGATCCGTACCAATCAAATTGTTACAATGAAGCAATGTACATTTGTTACAATTATTTTTGTAGTCGGTATCAGGCAATGTAGCATGCAAGAAAAGAAAGAAAAAAGATTTTCGGGGTAATACCGGCTGTACACACTCGTAGAGACTGATTCAGCACAACAAAGGATGCTGCGAGCGTCTCAGTCGGCCTCGGTCTATACGTAGGTATCATATGTAGGTAGTTACAAACTTTGGCTGACACAGACTCCAAAAATAATTGAAACAAATGTACATTGCTTCATGGTAACAATTTGATTGACTTTTACTAAGGAGAACTTAGCCCGATTAATAAGCGCAATAAGCTAGTACAATTTATACGAAATTATTTTAAAACTTTTTAGTCCTTATTAATTTGTTTTGAATTGTTTTTTAAGTCAGGTTTTTATTAGGGTCGATTTACTTATTCGTGCTTATTTATTTGTTTTGGGCTGGGTTTTTAGAAGGCGGTTTTTTTTAGTTAGGAGTTATGTTTTATCCAATGAAAAACCAACTAACCCTTAACCTGTTCCAACAATTTCAAACCAATGCATACTTTGCTACCTACATTATATCGATTATCTTGCTTTTGTCGCGTTGTGTTCTCTATTATGTCTCCTACTAAACACTACGTACCTCCTTTGATAATGAAGAACGAGTAGGTATGTCATGAAACTCATGAATATGACTAAGTGGCAACCGGACGTTAAAGAACGTAATATATTTGATAGGTTTTTATTTTATTTGTTAATGTCTCCCGTTTTCTGTTGAACTGATTAATATTGTATACCGTTTATACCATGCTTCGAATAAACCAACAAAATAAACAGGCCAAGAGCATGTCGGGCCATGCTCAGTGTAAGGTCCGTAGTTATTCAAAAACGGCTGGATCGATTATGTTCGAAATAGTTTTATTTTAATGTATTCTATAAGTCCACTATTCATGAATTTTTTTCATAATTTTTGGATCTACGGATCAAAAGTTATAGGGGGGACACAATTTTTTTTTCTTCTGGTGCGATTATCTCTCAAAATATTGACTTTCGAAAAAACTTTCTTTTAAAACCCTTATTATTTTTAAGAGACCTATTCAATGATACCCCACACTATAGGAAAATACAATAGAAATAAAAAAAAACGTCCCCACTTCACCAGTTGGGGAGGTACCCGAAAAAAAATTGTTTTCTAGTTTTTATTGTACCACTTTGTTGGCATGATTAATATGTATATCTGTAACAAATTGCAGTTTTCTAGTATTAACGGCCAATGAGTTTTCAGAACTTATGTACCTATGTACGAAATATCATTTGACATTATTTACCAGTTGCTTTTCGGTGAAGGAGAACATCGTGAGGAAACCGGACTAATCCGTATAAGGTTTAGTATACCCTCTGGGTTGGAAGGTCAAATGGCTGTCGCTTTCGTAAAAATCTAGCACTTACGCCAAATCTTGGGACTAGTTGTCAAAGCGGGCCCTAGGCTCTCTGGCCATGGCAGAAGCCGGGGTAACGAAAAAGCAGGAAGAAGAAGACAAACTATTGTCGCTGTGCTTTACTTCCCACGACCAACTTATATTACACATATCGAGACGATTCTAAGAAACCCAAACACAATGGGGTTTGGTTGTTTCATCACAAAGTTCCTATGGCTACGTTCCATTTCCACCATCAGATTAGCTCTTCGTCATAATAATATTGCATTGTCATCAAATTTAAACAGCTCAATCTAAAATCGGGAAAAGGTTCAAATTTAACTTGCAAGATTCGATTATAGACAAGGGAACTAAAAACTAAGTTGAAACTAAATTCTAAAAGCTTGTAAAAAGAGAAAAGTAAATAATTTATCCTAAAGTTGACTAAGAAGCACTTGTCAAATGATTGAAGAGAAAAATGTGAGATAGATGTATGTGATGACAAGACTGCACTGCTTTCGATGATTGTCAAAACAGTTACTTAAAATTAGTATAGCTATTTTTCAATCAATATTCAACCATATTTGTACCATACAACGTCTATTTTTCCTTCTTGTTCAGATATATTTGCCTTGTTGACTGCTTAGATACCAGTGGTTTTTTAACAGCTGAGGTATCAATGATTTGTTGTATGTTAAGAAATTAATGAAAATCGACTGTTAAGATATTTGTGACTTGTTAAGCGCTCACAAGTAAATACTATCATGACAGTCAACAACTTTTTGAAAGTTTAAATGTTAACCTCTCTTTGGACACCTGGAGTGTATAGTGACTTCTGCTGCTGACTGTACCACTTTTCGATTAAATGTATATTTCGCTAGAGCAAATTTAAGAATAATTCCGAAAGTTTAGTAGAATCAATTAGAGTACATACTTACAAAGTATATTTTATAAAAATCGTAATGAAATGAAACTTAATTTAACGTCTAAATAAAATAATTTAAAATATTGTAATGTTAATTAGGTGGCATGTACAATATGTATATTGAAAAATTGAAATACAGTATTTCATGAAACAACGTCCTCGCAAAACAAAAGTTATTATTAGTCTTGTATTTGGATAATAAATAATGATATATATTTGTCTAAACATTTCTTTTGCATTACCAATAGTTCATATTATCTTAACAATTGCTATTTATAATATGCGTTTATTCATTTATTAATGGTTTTCATTATCAAATCTATACCGGACTCTCAAGAACTCGAGTAATGAGGGCTTAAAAAGGCCGCAATCTTTTCCTAGTTTCTTAATTTTTGATGAAAATTCATAATGCAGCCAGTATTCATCCTTTAGAAAACTCATAGTGTTAAGTTCGAAAGGAATAACTAACCATCTCAGGTTACAAAAGAAACGCCATTCAACACAATGTTTCATCACTTTTATAATTTCTTTTAGAGGTTCACTTTGAGTTAAGCTGCAGCTAAGAGTAATATTACGACAAGCGCCAAGAATTTCAAATTGCAACGGATAGAACAATTAGCGGTGAAATTAAAAAAGGAACTTTTACAAGGAAACTGGTGAACTTCCTAAGATAATACAACGTTGGAAAATGAAGTTTTTATTTTCATGAATGATTGCTTTCCGTTTTTGCTTTATATTATTTATTTATTTAATACAATATAAATAAAGTCTGTAGCTACTACAGACTTTATTTAATCACTTGCATAATCTACGTCTTAAGTGAAAACCTGGTTTCTCTATTAAGACTTTCCGAAATGAGACTGGCAACTGGCATTATAAAAGGTACTCAGTAAATATAAATCAGTGCGAGCGCGACAGAATGATTTACGTATCGAGTAAAACCTAATGTAAGCATTACTTGCCAACTCATGGTACGGCAACAGGGCCCAGGGGGCTACCATGATCTCATAGGCTCGTAAGGACCAACGTCCTATTATTAGGACAACAACATTTACTCATAACGGCCCATGACGTCATTTTTTTCTAGGTCCCAAAATTCAAAATAAAATTTCCTTTTTTTACGGCACTGGGATATTATTTCAGTTATCCTAAAAATAGAATGGGCTTTACGAGAAAAATGCGCTTCAGTTTAGGTTCTGCTTGTCAGTTTTTGACAGTTACTCTATGGAATTGACATATTGCGATCCTAAACTGAATAGCCTTAGTAGATCGTGGTAGCCCCCCAGGGTGCTTAGCCAAGTTGCCAATCGCTAAAGCTTAATCGTCAATCGTAAGCGAAAGGCACCTGTCTTTGCCGCACTGATATGAAAGAGTGACAGAAAGGTAAAACTACGATACGCAACTAAGCGCAAGCGATTGGCAACTTGGCTAAGCATCCAGGAGAGCTGATAGCATCGTTAGTAACGTGTACCCTTCCTTGTCACATCGCGCACGGCTCGCGTGTGATTCCGAAGCATTACCGCCAGATTATCGCGAACCCTTTATCTCGCCGGCCAGGCGCCGGTCATGCGGGACATTGGCTCCGCGCTCTGCGCTCGAGAGAAACCGAGAGAGTATAGGCTGATGCCACACAATAACACGTACCTACACTACATAGTGTTTGGTACATCGATTGCTAAATTAAAATAACAGCTGGCTCAGCCAGATACAGGGTTAGTTTGGGCACTCGAACCTCTAAACAAACGAACATCCGACAAACAATTTTATGGCGTAATTAAAAAAATATTTAGGGGACGTTTAGAGATAATGAACAACAACACATATCCATCATATTTATTTGGTAAAAGATGAACCAAAGTATACATATCCTGCTTGCATGCTTTCGTCGATGTTCGTATCGATGTGACATCAACATCAGCCACAGAATGACGCATGTTATATCTGACATCTAAAGGTGCATTTAGACCAAACGAGCATTCGCTCATTCTATCCCCCACTCTACGAAATCAACTAATCACGTTTTGTGTAACGAACAAATTTCGTAGAGTGGGGGATAGAATGAGCGAATGCTCGTTTGGTCTAAATGCACCTTAATGGACTAAAACGGAAACGTGAGATTGACATTGATTACTTTAGGAAAAAGTAAGTGCTGCCCCACCTCACTTCACGAACGAATATTTAGAGAAAACTAGCCAATGAACATTTCCCCGCAAATGTATTCATAGTAATCCATCACTTATCAATTAGTTTATTTATTTCAAAAAACACAAGAAAAAGTATTAACACAATAAACATAAATTATAAATTTGCCCCAGGTCCTGCTGGGGAGGCAGAGTGCCCAGAAGGCTGGCCGCATTGCCGCGCTGGGCTGCTATGCTGAGTCTTTGCGCGAAATATTCTATTAGTTAGTAAGTACGTGTTCCGTCTATTTAGTGCCATTTGCAGACTCTAATAATTATCTTAATTGCTATTAAGCATTAACTTATATTGGCTTGGGCGGCGATAGACCAAATCTTACAGAAAAAAACTTTAAATTTTCAATCAATGATGATCAACACGGTATAAATCAGTGTACGCTTATCCAAATGGAACCCTAAGCTTCTCTAGAATAGATTTCTTAGAACATAATGACGTGCTTCGACACCGTTTCCAGTGGCCTAGGGTATACTAGTAGATACAGGTGTCAGATGCCATCTTTTAACTACTAAGAGTATACTCCGCTGCCCGACAGTCGTTACTGTAAGTATGAGATAGGATTGTGTTTAATTAATATGAAGGTATTTTTATTACATAATTATCTAATTGTATCAGGCGTTACTTTGCGGATGTCCATATGAAAGAATGTTAACAATAAAACTTAGCTATTAAATTAAAACCGACTTCAAACGATTTTTTCAAGATCCCATCATCAGACCACAAGTTGGTGCCAACGGGATCATTCCGGTGGTTATACCCGTTTGATAATAATCAACAAATT
>JALPQI010005909.1:0-48895 GCA_025490895.1 Thaumatotibia leucotreta | reverse complement strand
ATGTTCCTTGTATGATGGAACCGCCAGGTCTCAGCCGTTCTGATGGCAAGAGGCCTGAAGGTTTGACTCTGATGCCATGGGAAAGGGGTAAATGCCTACTTTGTGACGCCACATGCGTCAGTACTTTTGACGCCTCGCACCTTAGCCGCACCATGCGATTCTTCGGCAGCTGCTGCTGAGCATGAGGCGTCCTTAAAAAGGCAAAAATATAAAGTTTCGGCCTACATATTTGTGCCCTTTAGCTGTCTCTACAGTTCTCTACTACAGGTTGCTGGTACGCAGTGGGGAAGAGCTTCCTTAGGGAATTAGGACGACGCCTGCAGGAAAGGGACCTTGATCCCCGCTACGGTTCGTTCCTGGAGCAAAGACTGTCCATCGCGATTCAGGGCGGAAACGCTGCGAGCGTGATGGGCACCTTTGCGTCGGGTATCAATCGGGGCGGCTTGGATGATTAGCTCCTTTTAAGGTTTTTTTTTAGGCTTAATTTTATTTAAGTGAATATTAATTTTGCTAATTTATTCATTAGCAAAATTAATAAGATTTAATTTGTAGTTAATATTATTCCTACAAACTAAATCCAGTCCCTGGTCCGGATGGTATTCCACCATCATTAAATTGTATGATATAATAAATGATGGCGCTAGAGCTTAGTCTACCATTAAGTCTGATATTTAATAAATCCCTGCAGACTGGAACGGTGTGGAAAGTGGCCTATATTGTTCCTATACACAAATCAGGAGATAAATCACGTTGCGAAAATTATAGACCCATAAGCATTCTATCATGTATGGCGAAACTATTTGAGTCCTTAGTTTATACACATCTATATGATCACTTTAGGGTATTTTTCTCAGAAAGGCAGCATGGTTTTGTTAGAAATAGGTCAACTGTCACTAACCTTTTCGAGTATAAAAACTTTCTGTGTACCAGTTTTGCATATAGAGGACAAGTGGATGCGATTCATACAGACTTTTCGAAGGCTTTCTATAAAGCGGATCATGGTATACTTTGCCATAAACTTAAGTTCTACGGTATTCATGGCAATTTGTATAGGTGGGTAAGTTCTTACTTAAACAATAGGAGCCAACTTGTAGCCATCAATGGTTCTTTATCAGATCCTGCACCCATAACCTCAGGAGTACCTCAAGGCTCTCATTTAGGGCCATTGCTATTTGTCATCTTTATAAATGACTTGGCGGAGAGTATCTGCTGTCCTTCACTTCTCTATGCTGACGACCTAAAGGTGTACACCAGGGTTAACAATGGCCTGTTTACACTGGAATCACGACGTCGCCTACAGGACTTATTGTTTCTCCATAAACTTCTTCATCATAATGTCGACTCACTTAGCTTATTGTCCCTTGTCACGTTCAACACTCCTCGATTTAGATTTTAGATCCCGTGCTTCTAAAACTTTTGCACTTCAAGTTTATAGGAATAACACCTCATTCTACAATCCAATTGTCAGAATGTGTCGTCAGTACGATGATGTAGTATAGTTCGTGAAATATAAATTGGTAACTTTCTACCTACATTATAGTAAAAATAAACATTCAATTTATATTTCTCGAACTATATCGAGGAGTAGACAAATTGACATTTTTGATTCACGGCTTGCGGTATTCAGGAGGCAGATCTTTGAAGCTCTTGGTAATATTTGATAATTAATATTTTATTTTTATTTTAGTGTTTAATTTTAATTTTAGTGTTTGCTTGACATTTTTACCGAAATAATTAATTACAATTTTGCACTATAAGTACGAGTATAGTTTTAGGATAATTTTTGCTCATAGTTTGTAGTAAATCTTGCTATGCATGCTTATTTTGGATGACATTTTAATGTGAAACCTATTATTTATTGTTGTATTATGATGCATTGAATGTTAATCTGTTTAGTGTGCCTTTTAAATAAAATAAAAATAAAATTCCGAAGTAGTTATTGTTTTTTAATATACTTGTTTTCCAAGCAATTTAAAAGTTAAGATTTTGTGATTCTGACATTGACTCTAATGACAGTACTGAAAAGAAAGAGACCGATACCATACGGATCATGAATGTAGGATTAATATGGATTTGACAACGTTATAATAATAGCAAGAACGAAAGGGATGGTCTTATGAAACTTTTTACTAGTGGAAGTGAAAAGGAACGATAATCGTCCGTCCTTATCACTGTGCCACTATTTTTTGTGTGTATGTGCATTAGATGCTAAATGTAAGTGCCAGACAAATGCGTTGAATACGTCACTAAGTGCCTGTGTGGCACTTTCTTCTTAGTAGTAAGTGACTATGTCTATCCCTCTTAGTGGCACACTTTGTGCGGCCCCTCGATACGGATAGATTCTAACAAGGACAGAAATAACCGCCATTAAAGTTCGCACAAATTTCATCATAGACATATAAATTTATAGACCGAGTCTATTATTATCTGTGGGTGACGCCGGCAATGCCTGTCAACGATCTTTGTTTGGGTATACTAGTGCACCTAAACCGCAAATAGTAAAAGTGATTAAAATAAAGCTTTTATATATAAGCATGTATATTTCTGTTCGATAAGTGCACGGAATGTGATAAAAGTGATGACTTGTGTGGTTCTAGGGTGTAAAAACCGCCAGGGTTACCTGAATGAACCAAATAAAGCCATTACGTTTCACCGGTAATTTAGTTTAGACTTGAATTTTAAGATTTCGAACGGTAAAAGTAACTGAAAATCTTATTCAATATTTGTTGCCGGATACATGTGTGTAGTTTTGTGAAATAACCATTCGTATTTGCATTCGTAATGTAATTATAAATAGTGGGATTCAAATATTTGTATCGCATAGTGTTGTACTTAAGATACCGATCGTGATATCGATAAATCTATTGATAGCCAACTCAGAAAATGAATCGATGTTTTTAATTTCCAACAGGTTTCCAGAGGACACTGAACAAAAGCTATTATGGGTCAAAAATATCAAAAAGGCAGACGACTGGTGCCCTAAAAACATGGATATAGAATATGGATATGGATTTGACAACGTAATAATAATAGCAAGAACGAAAGGGATGGTCTTATGAAACTTTTTACTAGTGGAAGTGAAAAGGAACGATAATCGTCCGTCCTTATCACTGTGCCACTATTTTTTGTGTGTCTGGCACGTAGATGCTAAATCTAAGTGCCAGACAAATGCGTTGAATACGTCACTATACGTAGTATCTTCTTAGTAGTCTGTGACTATGTCTATCCCTCTTAGTGGCACACTATGTGCGGCCCCTCGCCTAAAAAGTATTCAAAAATATGCTCCGCACATTTTTAAGCTGTTGTTTCAGGCAAGGGTACGCGCATAAGTGATTACATTCTGACGTAGTACCCACCATATTTGGTAATCATCCAATGTCGTGTCAACCAGAAAGTAAATTAAGTTTAATAATGACACTCATGTGATACTTGTGTAGACTGATTAATTATCAAGAAACCATCATATGAAAATTGTTAGGTATGATTTAAGGGATGATAAGTTCCGTAAAACATGTTATAATGAGAGTTTTCTGAAATGCCGTTCACCAAGGCGGCAGCACTGAGGTGTCAGGTCCAGAAACTTGTCTAAATTCTCAGAGCGCCTATAGTTTCGTGTTTAAAAGATTTGTACGAGTTAATAAAATTATGTAAAAAAATAAAATGATCTAGTTAGTTTTTCTTTGAGGTTAGATAATTGTGTTTCTTAGCGGGACCTTACCCCTAAGTGGCGCCAACTAGTGGCATACGTTTTAGACAGAACACTTCTTATGACATTTGACATTTTAATTAAAGAAAATATTTCATTAATTTTGTAATTTTATTTTTATCCTAAAATGTAGATTTAGAAATCATGACATATTAAGGATCGCAGAAGATCGTGATTCTGAGTAGGAAATAAGGTTTATTCCTACTGTACTCGCTACCTAATTTGGTAAAAATATTATTATTGCCGATAAAAGCACACGATGAAGACTGGACAACACTAATAGTAATGACATTTTATCTTGTCCGGTTGGTAGCATTGTTCAAGAAAATGGAGCATGGATTTCATGAATGTAGGATTAATATGGATTTGACAACGTTATAATAATAGCAAGAACGAAAGGGATGGTCTTATGAAACTTTTTACTAGTGGAAGTGAAAAGGAACGATAATCGTCCGTCCTTATCACTGTGCCACTATTTTTTGTGTGTGTGTGCATTAGATGCTAAATGTAAGTGCCAGACAAATGCGTTGAATACGTCACTAAGTGCCTGTGTGGCACTTTCTTCTTAGTAGTAAGTGACTATGTCTATCCCTCTTAGTGGCACACTATGTGCGGCCCCTCGATGGATTTAGAATATGGATATGGATTTGACAACGTAATAATAATAGCAAGAACGAAAGGGATGGTCTTATGAAACTTTTTACTAGTGGAAGTGAAAAGGAACGATAATCGTCCGTCCTTATCACTGTGCCACTATTTTGTGTGTGTGTGTGTGTGTTAGATGCTAAGTCTAAGTGCCACACACACAAGTATCTTCTTAGTAGTAAGTGACTATGTCTATCCCTCTTAGTGGCACACTATGTGCGACCCATGAATGTAGGATTAATATGGATTTGACAACGTTATAATAATAGCAAGAACGAAAGGGATGGTCTTATGAAACTTTTTACTAGTGGAAGTGAAAAGGAACGATAATCATCCGTCCTTATCACTGTGCCACTATTTTTTGTGTGTGTGTGCATTAGATGCTAAATGTAAGTGCCAGACAAATGCGTTGAATACGTCACTAAGTGCCACACACGCAAGTATCTTCTTAGTAGTAAGTGACTATGTCTATCCCTCTTAGTGGCACACTATGTGCGGCCCCTCGGTGCGGCCCCTCGAAATGGAGTCATTGATAGAGTTCACGACCAAGTAGAGCTACCTTATTTGTCTCTTTTCCTTATGGAATACATCTTGAGATGGTAAAGGATGACAATAGTTTGTTCAGGTATGTCTTAATACACGGAATCTTCCCTATATTTTATCTGTGGTTAGGTACACTATGGGATAAATATAGAAAAAAAGAAAAAAGACATTACATTATTTATATTTGACGTAGGCAGTATGGCTTAGTGCTTTCACCTGTCCACGAGGACCATGAATGTAGGATTAATATGGATTTGACAACGTAATAATAATAGCAAGAACGAAAGGGATGGTCTTATTAAACTTTTAACTAGTGGAAGTGAAAAGGAACGATAATCGTCCGTCCTTATCACTGTGCCACTATTTTTTGTGTGGCACTTAGCATCTACGTGTCAGACAAATGCGTTGAATACGACACTTACGTCTGGTGGGAGTGAAATTAAATGTTTTCAATGTGAAAGTGGACACAAACAACTTATCCCAAGGCTTATTTTGAACAATTTCATCTGTGTGTATCTTCTAGATATGGTGCGATGCGAAGTACTAGGCTGTAAAAGTAGAAACGAGCGAAAAATTGCTGACATAACCTTTCGCAGGTAAATATAGTGTTTTTCAGTCTAATTCTAAATGAAACTGTTAGCAAACCATTTTAAAATGTAAACTGATAAAAATACTAGTCATTAGAAAGCATTTTGGCCATAATTAACTCGGAAAAGGAAAATAATTCAGTGACTTTGTTATTGTTCGAGGGATGCCAGGGCAAGGAGGGTATAATTACCCAAAATTTTGGGGTAATTTCAGTATGATAGTTGCCCACGTTCGTAAAATTATTATAATGTATAAATGGTGGTTTGGCCCGATGGTGCACTTGCAAATGTTTTCTTTCCATAGAATTCTAATTATTTATGAGTAAATTAAATGTTATTTGTATATACGTTGTCGTTTTATTTTACCTTATCCTATTTAAATTATCCGAATAAGTTTGCCCAAACTAGTTTGGGTAATCGAGGGTTTATTTACTATGTTGTTTATGGTAAGTAGGTACATGTAATTTTTCATTCTTCTAATGAAATCGATGATGATATATATATATATTTTAATTTAATGTCGATAAGTTACTAAATATATTATTATTGACGAGTTGAAATTGAGAGTCGGGGATGGTAGAAGATAGTGTATACCTAAAAGTAAAAAAAATGTATTATTTTTAAGTAAATAATGCATCTTTACTAGTCAATATGAGCTGTCCGCAAACCGTTTACACCATTCGTCAGTAGAATCCAAAAAAATGTAAACAATCCTAATAACTTGCATTATTCCATAATAAAACACTTTTAAAACACAATCGTAGTTTTATTCCGAACTTGAAAGAGTTCACATACATTTTTAGTAAAAAATATTGATATTTATAGTGGTAACCTAAAATTATATCTGCGAACGTATTTCACGATATGTTTCAAACACGTCAGATGCTATGGAACACAGATAAAATATAGGGAAGATTCCGTGTATTAAGACATACATGAACAAACTATTGTCATCCTTCACCCCGTCTCAAGACGTATTCCATAAGGAAAAAGAGACAAATAAAGTAGCTCTACTTGGTCGTGAACTCCATCAACGACTCCATTTTCTTGAACAATGCTACCAACCTGACTAGATAAAATGTCATTACTATTAGTGATGTCCAGTCTTCAATCGTATACTTTTATCGTCAATAATAATATTTTAACCAAATTAGGTAGCGAATACAGTAGGAATAAACCTTATTTCCTCTTTGAGTATTTAGACGGGAGGTGTGATAACGTAAAGTCTTCGAACAAATTTTTTCACCAATTTTAGCGGGGGACGAGGTAAACACGTACAGCACACCACTACAAGATAAGTAACTCAACAGATACAGCTTTGACTGTTGCGATAAACCCACACTTCAACCTAAATGCACACAACAGTAATTACACGCACACAGAAAAAGTTTTCGCGTAACCAAGCAGCACACATGCGAACATGATACGAACGAAATAGTGATGCGACACACCTAAATGAATGAGTCATGAAGTCACTGACTGACTGATGAATGAATGATCGTCTAAAATACTATTACAAATAAAAATTTAAAATGTGAATTAAATATTAGTTCAGAAAACCATATTAGCAGTAAAATCTGCGCGAATTTATTTTATAATTATCTGTGGGCAATCAATAAAACGGGCTTACATTTTTTTAATTTTCCCCTTTTTTCATATTAAAATATTATTAAACCGGGTTACTCACGTATTTAAGTCGATGATTGCCTCTTTTATTCTGTTGCCAAGTAGGTAGGCTTGCCAGGCTCAAGTAATAAAAGTCACCTATTACCTATACAATTATATTAATATTTTATGAAAATCCTCTCATTACAAATATAGACCAGGTATTCATACAATTTATGTAAATTACAATCAACAATTAAATCTAACCACCCATCTTAGCAGTAACAATACATTTGTCACCATCCCAACTGGGATTGAAGTCATCATTATCATCATCATCAGTTATCACTAACCATTCATTTATTAAAAATTGATGATGAGCAGCAGTGTCAGCATAGTAGACACATTACTACGATGTCTTCGATCGCCAACCACTTTGGCGATAATGGGAATTACCTCCTAATGCGTCCATGTCCATACGCATAGGAGAGGCCTATGTCCAGCAGTGGACTGTCATAGGCTGATGTTAATGTGACTTTTAAAATGTATTTCGGTGTGTCTATGCAAGTATTTTGCTATAAGGAATTCATGTAATGAGGTTTACAGTTGCATTATTTTTACTGATTACTTTTGAAAATCTAAAATGGTATTTAAACGTCGTTTATGTACAGTAAATATCGTTTATATACAGTACAGATATATAGATGATACAGTACATTTGACAGTATTTGTAAAATGCAGTGATTGAATGAATGATTGAACGATGATTCAAATGTTGAGTCACTTTGTCACATCCCTAAAGCCGATATGCCCCCGTACCACTGTATTCATTGTTTACATTTTTCTGTCGTTTACGTATCGCAAACGGTTTTTTCTTTAATTGCGATTATACTTCAATACACATTTAATGGTTAGTAAAAATACTTACTTATGATAGGAAACACGATCTTGCTGCGAATTTGAGCTTCCGGATAGTTTTTTACACGACAATACTGCACAATTCACCATTTTTAGGGAGAAACGTCATGCGACACGAATCGATGCAAAATGGCGGTGATGTGACTTCAAGTAGTTTTATATAACGAAGCTGGCCAGTTGGCCAATGTACTTTGCCGGAGGGGGTCGCCCGTTTACAACACCTCCCGTCTAAATACTCAAAGTATTTCCTACTCAAAATCACGATCTTCTTCGATCGTGATTTCAAAATCCACATTTTAGGATAAAAATAAAATCACAAAGTTAACGAAATATTTTCTTTAATTAAAATGTCATAATGAGGGTTTCCTAAAACGTATGCCACTAGTTGGCGCCACTTAGCCGTAAGGTCCCGCTAAGAAACACAATTATCTAGCCCCAAAGAAAGACTAAGTAAATGTTTTTTTTTTTTTTTTAATAAAGTTTAAATTTTTTAATGTATTTTTTTTAACTCATACAAAATATTTAAACCAGAAACTATAAACATAGAATTTAGACAAGTTTCTGGACCTGCTCCTGCCCTGGTGATTTCAGAAAACTCTCATTATAACATGTTTTATGGACTTATCATTCCTTAAAGCATACCTAACAATTTTGGTATGATGGCTTCTTTATAATTAAATTAATCAGTCTACACAAGTATCACATGAGCGTCATTATTAAACTAAATTTAATTTACTTGCTGGTTGACATGACATTGGATGATTATCAAATATGGTGGGTAGTACGTCAGAATGTAATCACTTATTCGCGTACCCTTGCCTGAAACAACAGCTTAAAATTGTGCGGAGCATATTTATGAATACTCTTTAGGGTACCAGTCGTCTGCCTTTTTGATATTTTTTGACCCATAATAGCCTTTGTTCAGTGTCCAGTGGAAACCTGTTGGACATTAAAAACATCGATTCATTTTTGAGTTGACTATCAATACATTTATCGATATCACGATCGGTCTCTTAAGTACCACACTATGCGATACAAATGTTTGAATCCCACTATTTATAATTACATTACGAATGTAAATACAAATGGTTTAATCACAAAACTATACATATGTATCCGACAACAAATATTGAATAAGATTTTCAGTTACTTTTACCTTAATAAGGTTCGAAATCTTAAAATTCAAGTCAAAACTAAATTGCCGGTGAAACGTAATGTCTTTATTTTGTTCATTCAGGTAACCCTGGCGGTTTTTACACCCTGGAACCACACAAGTCATCACTTTTATCACATTCCGTGCACTTATCGAACTGAAATATACATGAAAAGCTTTATTTTAATCACTTTTACTATTTGCGGTTTAGGTGCACTAGTATACACAAACAAAGATCGTTGACAGACATTGCCGGCGTCACCCACAGATAAAATAGACTCGGTCTATCAATTTTATATGTCTATGCTATGGAATGTCAGCCATATTTGCTTACATCATGAATGTAGGATTAATATGGATTTGACAACGTTATAATAATAGCAAGAACGAAAGGGATGGTCTTATGAAACTTTTTACTAGTGGAAGTGAAAAGGAACGATAATCGTCCGTCCTTATCACTGTGCCACTATTTTTTGTGTGTGTGTGCATTAGATGCTAAATATAAGTGCCAGACAAATGCGTTGAATACGTCACTAAGTGCCTGTGTGGCACTTTCGTCTTAGTAGTAAGTGACTATGTCTATCCCTCTTAGTGGCACACAATGTGCGGCCCCTCGGCTTACATTCTTTTTTTGGATTCTGCTGTCGGTTGGTATACGTTAAAATGCAATCTAATTGATATTCGGCAAAGATGTATATTTTGCTTGAAAAACGCCACGTATCTATGACAATTTAAAATACTATTTCGTAAATTAAATTAAATAAGGTACACTAAGAAACTAAAACTCCACTTAAATAAACATATTTGATATTACATTTTAATATTGTTTCATATAATAGGGTAAATGATGGGGTAATTTTTCTCGCATGGCAACAACGCTCACTATATATCCATCCCTCTTAGTGGCACACTTGGCGCGGCCCCTCGACGAGGACTTAAATATTAAAAAAGCGAGGGGCCGCACATAGTGTGCCACTAAGAGGGATAGACATAGTCACTTACTACTAAGACGAAAGTGCCACACAGGCACTTAGTGACATATTCAACCATTATTCAACGCATTTGTCTGGCACTTACATTTAGCATCTAATGCACACACACACAAAAAATAGTGGCACAGTGATAAGGACGGACGATTATCGTTCCTTTTCACTTCCACTAGTAAAAAGTTTCATAAGACCATCCCTTTCGTTCTTGCTATTATTATAACGTTGTCAAATCCATATTAATCCTACATTCATGTAAAAAAGTAAAAAAATACTTTTGACATCTGTCACATGGTCTCCCCCCCTCCTCTTGCTCTTGCCATGAGTTGCCTCTTGAATCTCTTGATGTCTTGACTTGTTTATTTTTTGTTCGAGAGCAGAATTGTTAATAATTATAATTGGTTAAATAGTATTTATAGTGATTATAGCACACGCGTTAAATATTTTATTTCTATCAGACCAGTCTGGGGTTCATTAGGTACCCAAGAGGATTATAACAACAGGATCGCGACATATCTTTAAAAAAATGTACACTTTTAAAGAACGCAGAAAGTGTTCAAAATGCGGAGACAGTACAAGTCGGTTTCACCGTTTCCCTAAAAGTGATGGTTTAAGGTTTGAAAATTTTTAGTATTTAAATTAAGAATCGACACAATATGACATACATTACATGAGATTTATTGCTAATTTTGGCTTTAAACAATAAAATTAACGGTACAACTATACCGTCCGCCAGTAGAAAACAAAAAAAATTAAACAAACGTTTGACGTATCTAGAAACACGTTCGCAGATATATTTTTACGTAAATACTAATAAATATCAAGTTTTTAAGTTAGGTTTTTAGCGGCATTGAAAAAGTTAATGGTACAGTCATTTTCAGAATAATCTTACATGTACTGGCATTATTCTTTTCAGGGCAACAACTTGGGCTTTATATTGTTGGCCCGATAAAGATTGGTCGTCTAAGGAACTGTTAAATCTAAATAGACAGAATAAAGTTTTATGCCACAAACATTTTCAAGATTCAATGTATTTGGACAGAAGCAAGACACGTCTTTCCAAGCACTCAGTCCCAGGAACAAGAGAAGAAGTACACAGATTGTTTTTGCGTACCTCAGAGGTATCCATATCTTCAATAGTAGAACAGGTAATTCTAAACAACACAATAGTAAAAAAAAATTAAAATATCTTGGGACATCTTACACAAATCAACTTAGTCCCACGGTAAGCTCAATTAAGGCTTGTGATGTGGGACTGTGGGTACTAAGCAATGATATATTATAATAGATAGATAGGTACTTAACTCTTTACCTATGGGTGTCAACCAGAGTTGCTACCACTGACAAAATTATAGTTATACTTATGCTTTATACTTATGTAATGGTATTAAGTCAAACAATTTAACAGCAAATATTATGGCCCCGTACGTAAAGGGTTAAATACATAGACAGCCATGGGCATGCGGCCATGAGGCCATGACCAAGGAACAAATTATTGTGACAAATAAATACACAAATTATGCCCTCGCCGGGATTTGACCCGGAACCTCCAGCTTCATAGGCAGGGTCACTACCAACTAGGCTATGGAGGCTGACATAGTAAAGAATACACTTATCATGAATAACGCTGCATTTTAAGATGCTACAGTGTCGTAATTTCAATTCTGATAATGAAGCACTAGAATTCAAATTAGAAGTAAGTATTTTTTCGGATTACAGTGTTGTGCATGATAAGTGACAACATAAAAATAAAAAAATACTCCTCATTATTTGAGTCTTGTTGTACCACTTGTGACTTTTCATTTGTCATTCCACAGAAATAAAATTGAATACCTAATAAAATTTAATCCCAGTCACAAATCAACTCCATTTACTATGGGTTGTGTGTACATTTTATACTAAAAGGCCATATTGAGGAAAGTTAATGAGGGTTTTCTCGAAAACGTATGCCAGTAGTTGGCGCTACTTAGCCGTAAGGTCCCACTAAGAAACACAATTATCTACCCCCAAAGAAAAACTAACTAGAAGGTATTTTTATTTTTTTATACAATTTTATTAACTCATACAAAACGTTTAAACACGAAACTATTGGCGCTCTGAGAATTTAGACAAGTTTCTTGACCTGACGCCTCAGTGCTGCCGCCCTGGTGAACGTCATTTCAGAAAACCCTCATTGTACATTATTTTCTTCTATAGGTTAACATTTTAACATATTAAAAAATCAATTTCAGTCTCGCTTCTTACATGGCGCAACAAGACGTCTAAAAGGTTGCGGCACAGTAGTCCATATTAGTAAGTATATATTATTTTTTAAGAATAAAACCTAATGTTAAAGCTTAAGGTGCATTTATACCAAACAAGCATTCGCTCATTCTATCCTCCACTCTACGAAATCCACGAATTCGATGAATCACGTTTTGTGTAATTAATGAATTTCGTAGAGTGGGGGATAGAATGAGTGAATGCTCGTTTGGTCTAAATGCACCTTTAAATACAAATCTTTGGCCCTAATGAAAAAGAGTATATCTCCCCGAGGTTTCTACTGTATTGATATACAGGGTGACTTTGCAAGATGTGATCTGTTTTATAATTTTTTAATCCAGTACCGTAAAACTACCCAACTACAGTCCAAATCTCTCAACGATAGTCCAAAACTAAGTCATAAATATCTTCGATTCAGTGTAATTATTATATTATTGATGCAGTTGTTACACAAATTCTCCTCATTAATGATTAAAAAACTTAGATAAAACTGCAATAAAAGATTTCCATTGATGCTTAATTACGAGTTAAACTTGTGGACCATAGTTGTATTAGTGGACTATAGTTGTATGGTTTTACGGTAACAACTATTTTGTTAAAACATACATCTTGATTTTTTTGTCATTTGTTCTTCTTTTAAAGGTGGTTTCAGGATGATAGTGATGTTACAACGGTTTTTAAATTAAAACATCGTTAGTCATAATACCTATAAATCGAGGGGCCGCACATAGTGTGCCACTAAGAGGGATAGACATAGTCACTTACTACTAAGAAGAAAGTGCCACACAGGCACTTAGTGACGTATTCAACGCATTTGTCTGGCACTTACATTTAGCATCTAATGCACACACACACAAAAAATAGTGGCACAGTGATAAGGACGGACGATTATCGTTCCTTTTCACTTCCACTAGTAAAAAGTTTCATAAGACCATCCCTTTCGTTCTTGCTATTATTATAACGTTGTCAAATCCATATTAATCCTACATTCATGCTATAAATATAATTCAACGGATAAACTCTATTTAACCTACGCGCGACATGATTCGGAGACTAGGTCTCCATTATCAAGCACTAAAGTTGCGTTCACACCTATAGCCGGCCCGGGAACCTTGATCCCTATGACAGCTGTCAGTTCAATACATTATTTGTCAAAACGCGGCATTGTTGACAGATAATGTATGGAACTGACAGCTGTCATAGGGATCAAGGTTCCCCGGGTTAGCCAATCCGAGGAAGTGTCAATACGAGTGTATATGGCTATAGAAACTCGCGGCGCGTATTGACACTCGTCGCTATCGTTTTACATTTTGATACAACCGAAAATGACTACCAAAACTTAGCGGCTTGCTAAGTTAGGGGACGTTTATGTATAACCACTCACATGCTTTGATTTTTGCGATAGACTCCATTTCTATGTAAAATAAAAGTAATGACATGTAGTGAAAACTATATGAAGCATGTCAGTGGTTAAGGGGGTTTGTTTGTACTATCCAATACTCTAGGAGATACAGTCGCAGCTGATTTCGTTAAAGCTGTCTCTAAACTACTTTACATAACGGTCGTGAAGATTGGGATTATAAAAAACTGTTTCTAACTTGAAGTCCATTGGCTGTGTCGTAATGACCGGGTAAGTTTGATTTAATCTACTGTAGTTGGGTTCTTGTTATATACTTATATTTCATCACACTTGCCTTTTAAGCGCACTATTTCTAGCATGCGATGCGGGCATTATAAAAAAGTGAAATTCCCTAGAGAGTTGTGGAAATGTTAGACGTTATTGTAATATTATTCTGCCTTAAAACTTATTGTTTTGCTCGCAAGTGTGATGAAAAACGTGTGCATCACGGTCGAAGCGGGTCACAAAATATGTACATACTCGAGTCATTAAAAGCCCTGCGCCTACGGCGTCGGGCTTCTAACAAACTCCTTAGTAATACCGTACTTAAAGGCCGTAGCAAGATAGGGGAAGAAGATATGCCCTTTTGGAATTCAACGCTGTTTTTTTCTATAATTACTTTACATCTAGTAGTACAATTGTGCAAAGTTTTGTCGTCGTTGTGTTTCTGAGAAAATACTTACTTTTAGGCTGACTAAAATGAAATAAAGATAGTATGATAAAGTTCAATACTTTTAGAGAAATATACTTTTTTAATATTTCGGATTTTATTTTCTTCCATCTGAACCACATGATTTTTTTTGACAATACTGCACAATTGTACTACTAGATGACTAGATGTAAGTAATTATAGAAAAAAAACAGCGTTGAATTCCAAAAGGGCATACTTCTTCCTCTATCTTGCTACGGCCTTTGAATTTAATCTTTTGTGAGACATAATAACTATAAATAAAATTAAACTCATGTGTTCCAGTCCATGTTCACACGTCGCGACTCACAAGCGCGGTGCGTACTGAAGCTCGTCGCGGGTGGTCGATTGCAAAAAAAAATATAAAATTAAAGCCTTAAAAAAAAATTTTTTACGTCATAATTTTTGTGTTACGAAGTAAAATTCTGTGTGACAACTTTTGGCACTGAAAAAGAGCGACAAATTCAAATTTTCTATGAGCAATCAACAATACGAACCTATATCTTTTAAATTTGTCCCCTTTTACTACCTACTGCTGAAGGTTGTTGGACATAGTTTGTATGATTAACTTCCGTAACAGAAATGACACGATCGTGATTTTTGTTTTGATTAAGACTTTAACTACATATTATGTACAGATAAAAAAGGCCTTAATCAAAAATCTAATTGCAAAAATGCAATCGACCCAAAAACCGCTCCCGACCCGTGGTCCAACCGCTTTGTCCAACTCGTTGGGCCACGGGGAAGTAAAATTATCCGTTGTCCAACCGATTGTATCTACTACGAGGAAGTTAGTTTACCCGTAGTCCAATTGGTTGTACCACGGTACACTAAATTTATCGGTAGTCCAATACTAGAACATATATTTATATACGTATACTAGTTGGACTATTGCCCCTCAGTTGTACATGGGTCATAATACTCATAATTATGTACATGACAGTAAAAAAAAGTAATTTGACAGTTGAAACACGGATAATTTTACTTACCCGTGGCACAACCAGTTGGACATAGCGGTTGGACCACGGGTCGGGAGCGCCAAAAACTCACTAATAACCTCCGTAAATTTATTTATTACTATTTTGCTTTGTTGGAGTTGATTCCAGAGCACCCGGAGGCAAGGAGAGACTATCCTGATTTCTGAGCGGCCATCTTGACTTCGTTCCACCCCAATTCTACGGCTCGAAGATAGCTATTAACCCCACAGCCACACATGGACAGTGGCGATAAAATGTATGAAACAAACAGGTTACTCCCACTCCTACCTGCTATGCTATTCTCTTATTGACACATTCGACGCTGCGTTCGTCAACGAGCTCGATGTCGAGACAGCCTTGTCTAAAATCCTAGCTGTTTGATTTGACATTAGGAATCGAGGCTGTGAGCGAGGTTGTGGGCGAGTTCGTCGCTGTTTTTCGTTAGAGAATACGAAGTTCATACATTAAACGTCAAACTTTCGACGCAATGTAGTTCCAGCTCACGCCGCATTCGTCGCCGAGCACTAGTGTCGTTTAAAGTACATTAGTGAATACCATTTTTAGGCTCGACGCTGCCGCAGCACTGACACAGCGCTGACAGCAAGGCGGTTTCCTTAGTGAATAACACTGCTGTAACCAGTGAGAACAACTGGGAATTAAAAGTCCTAAGTTTTCTTTTTCGCAAGGCTCGGATACCGGTTTTTACTCCATACAAAAGAACTGTTCGAATTTCGTTCTTTTTTGTTCTTCGGTACATCAATTCTTTATTAATGGAGTAATTTAAAAATACGATGTTGGTAATTTCATAACATTTTGAGTACTACATAAAGAATATAAAATATTTTAAATATTGGGCTATTTCGAGGTTCTCGAAAAAAAACCGGTTCCGAGCCTTGCTTTTTCCCAGTAATTACCACCAAATATTTTAGTGGTAGCAGGTGGAAAAAATATTCCCAGTAATTACCACCAAGTACTCTAGTGGTAGGTGGGAAAAAATCCCAGTTGTTACACACAGGATTGCGTTTTATAAAGTTACAATTTCGCTGTTTGCCTCTCTTTCTAGCCGATATGTGCGTGCGTCAGAGAGGCAAACAGCGAAATTGTAAATTGTAACTTTACAAAACGCGACCCTGGCCCCTATACAGCAAAACTTTACAAGCGTACAATTCTACAAAATTGTCAACATTTTGTATGGAAATTTATAAAATTTTGTAGCATTGTACGCCACGGACCTGCGACCTATACCACAAAACTTTACAAGCGTACAATTCTACAAAATTGTCAACTTTTTGTATGGGAATTTCTACAATTTTGTAGAATTGTACGCTTGTAAAGTTTTGTGGTATAGGGGCCAGGCCTATACCACAAAACTTTACAAGCGTACAATTCTACAAAATTGTCAACTTTTTGTATGGGAAAGTTGACAATTTTGTAGAATTGTACGCTTGTAAAGTTTTGTGGTATAGGCCAGGTCCGTGGTGTCCAATGGGTGGTAAGAGCCTGTTCACGCTAGCGATTCACTTGGGCGATTTTAAAGCGATTTCTATATAAAATTGCTCATCGCCGCGTGCAAGTTTTGTATAGAAATCGCTTTAAAATCGCCCAAGTGAATCGCTAGTGTGAACAGGCCCGAACAGGTGGGAATAACCCAAACACGAACAAACGCGTTGTTACTCGCACATCCGTTGCTCCTGCTGGTGCACGCTGCACGCCATGCTTTTGAGTAAAATAAAACACGCCAGGGTAACCGTGTGGTCACCAGGGCCTATTTCTCGAAAGCTTGTAACTTGTAATACAAGCGGAACTTCTTATCTAATTAATAGTGTTAAAAAAAGATTTCCACTTTTATTACAAGTTACAAGCGTTCGAGAAACGAGAGTGGAGGCCGTACTTTCGGTGAGACTTGGTTTGAGGATTTCAAAACGGGTACGTACAATTAGCCTAAAAATGGAAATCTTAGGGTGAAGACACATTTATCAGCATGCGTACGCATTTTGTCTAATAAAATTGGCCGTTTAGTATGAAACGTGTAAGCATGCGTACGCGTGCGGAAAGCTGGACGCGGTCCCATACTAAACTGACATTTTCTATAGACAAAATGCGTACGCATGCTGATAAATTCACCCTTAGGCGCATAGTTCAAAGACAACAACAACGTAGCATAGTTTGCTAGTAACTGGACACCTCGTATAAAAATGAACTCTATGTGCTTACAGTTAGAATTCATTTTAAAACGATGTGTCATGTCAATTACTCTCCCTCTTCCAAAATTAATTCTAATTTTAAGCACATAGAGTTCATTTTTATACAGGGTGGAAAGGGACGACGTTCCTTCCCGCTGCCGACCGAGTCTACCAACTATTACGATGAACTTTCAGTATGGGACCAACATCGAAATATTAAAAAAAAAATGTAACCCCTCATACAAAGTGAGTGATTAGTTAGAGTTCAATTGTATGGAAAAGTCAATTTTCCATGTACGCTTTCGATGTTGGTCCCATACTGAAAGTTCATCGTAATCGTTGGTAGACTCGGCCGGGAAGGAACGTCGTCCCTTTCCACCCTGTATAAGGATTAAGGTGTCCAGTTACTGGAGAATGGTCACTGACTGGCTATTTACCCTATAAGGTACAGTGCTGAAGGTTTGTTAAAAGCTAAATAATAAAGCCAAATAATTTAAATATACAATACAATAAATACTAACTTAAAATAACAAACTAAAACTATACTAAGAACCCTGCTGCGCCACGCCTGGTCAAAGGACTCCATCACGCTCGCTGCGTTACCATGCTGTACAGCGATGGAGACTTGTTGGACCTGCCGTCACCCAGAACGTGGGTCACCACCCCTCTCCGTCAACCGCCTCACCTTAGTAGCTTATACGTTGTTGCCGTCGAGTAAAAGTTAATCAGTATGACTTTTATTTTACATGGGTCAATCGCTTTGTTCAATGTCACTCGTTGCTATGCTTAGTTAATTACGTTCTTCTGGGTGACCCGTAAAATAAGTTTCATTATTATCATCATCAGCCTATGCTAGTAGACTGCTGGACGTAGGCCTCTCCTATTAGCTATGTGTTTTTTTGCAGTTTGGTGCAAAAAAAAAAGAGTCGGCGTCTCAACGTCACGAGTCTTTTGTTCGTGTTTATATTTTATAGCCCATAGTTCATAGCTTATAGTAACTCGCGGTGAGACCATAGCCTAACAAGGGCAGGTAAAAAAAACAAAAAGAATTGTTAAAAATGCTATTTATTATTTCAGTCTTTTCTCGGCCTTTTTCTGTTCGTCGTCCATTTAATTATTTCTAATGAGGTAAGTGGCCGTAGTTGCACCACAGCTGGAACAAACAACAGTTATCATTACAATCGATATGACGAGGATTTCCTTTAGTACCGTTTGGTAGCCAGATTTGGTAGCTGGCTACCAAAAGGGAAATATAGATTCCCGCCTGGTAGCTAGCTATGAAATGGAAATAACTTGCCCAATTCGTAGCCAGATTTGGTACAAAGCTGGTTACAAATTGGTAAAAAGAAGTCCCGATTTAAAGCTAGTTACCTATTGGGATTTTATTCCCATTTCGAAGCTGGTTACGAAACTAGCTACCCAACGGTACTATTGGGAAGATCTTGCATAACCACTGACATGCTGTAAGTACTATGGCTAAGAGCCGTCACTCTTATTTTACAATTATTTGCATGACTTAAAACGGGATATTTTTTTTTACCATGTGAATTGAAATTATTGAACACCCGATATTATAGTAACTAAGTCACTCCGTGAAGATGGCTTTTTGAAATGCAACAATGCCGAAATATCAAGTGCTCAATAATTTCAATTTACATTGTTAATATCCCTAAGGCACTAGTCTCACCGCGAGCTACTAAGCTATGAACTATCGGCTATAAACACGAACAAAAGATATGCGCGCCCGTGTAAAAAAAGAGACACTGCGATACTCGCCCGGCGGTGATAGCTGATAGCTGGGCGAGTATCGCCGTCTCTTTTTTTACTACCAGTGCCTAAGTCCTACTAATAATGTAAATGACCGTTGTTAGATTAAAAACTAATTGAAGGGTCCACGGAAAAAACATGTCCATTGTCCAGTGCTTAAAAAAATCAGGGCAAATTCACACCTTATTCTGTTAAAATTAAGATGGTTTTTCCTTCTGTGTTTTGAATTGACTAGACATGTTCTTTCCGTGGACCCTTTAATTTTACTAATTCACATACTATAGTATACTCTATTGCAAAAATCAGAGCAAGACTACAGGGTGCCCATGAGGAAGGGGAAAAAAATCAACAGAGGATTTCTGACCAAATTTGAAGTTAAAAATGTCATATGAAGTTTTCTGAAATTTCTGGATTGAGTCTATTTTAAGAGAAATTTTGATTTTTTCCTAGAACCGTTTTAGCCCGTTACGCTATGATAAACGCATTTTAGGAAACGATTTTGTTACCTTGTTGTCTTAGTCTTGTCACACTTAAGTGACAGACATCAAATGAACAAAAAAATCTTTAATTACTTAACAAATGAAAAAAAAACAACGTTTAAAGTGCATTTTACAATAGTTTCATTAATAAAATTCTTTTTTTGTGTATTGATGCATACAAAACATCAAAAAAAAAAAACAAAAAAAAAATATTGTTTTTGCAGATTTGACCAAAACTCACTTAACATTGTTTGCTTCTTTTAGTCTCAGGAATATGCTGTTAAAATTTTTCCCCTTCCTCACGGGCACCCTGTATAATAATAATGTGCAAGGGTTTAAGGTCGAGCCTCACCGAATCCGCGTGCAACACGTTCACGTGCGTACGGTGTCATCTTATACAGGGTGTAAGTCTAATACGGGCGAATCTCTTAACGGGGGTTAGTTTAAGATATAATAAGTACATTTAGTTAACTTTTACTTAAAATTAGAGCAACAAAATTATCTGTAAGTACAAAATAATTCGGCTCACCTTCTGTGGTAAGCTGAACGACTGTACTCTGACCTATCACTGTCTTGTTAGCTGCGTTCCTTGTTATCCTACCAACGCCTCTCTCTGCGATATCTTCTGCATCCGTCTCGTCTGATTCCTCTGTTCTGTCCTCTTCTATTCTATAATCTTTATCAAGATCATCATCTATATCACTTTGTAAATCTTGAACAGTAAACCGAGTCTCTGACTCTTTCTCTGAATTATCTTCACTCTCTGTAACAGACTCTTCGTCAAGATATTCTTCATTAATATTTTCTTTATTTAATTCATTATTATGTGGTCTGCTAACTATATTTCTAACAACGCTCCGATCATGTGTCTCTTTCTCAGAATTATCTTCACTCTCTATAACATGATCTTCTTTATTCCTATTTTCTTTATCAAATTCATTATCATCTGTTTCACTTTCTACTTCTTGGCTGCTTTCTTCATCTATTATTTCTTCTATTCTATCACGTCCCTGATTCTCTTTGTCTACGATATCGTGTTCGCTACCACATTCCAATATGTTTTCATCCAAAAATATAATTTCCCCGTCGACTAAATCTTCTACATTGATAATTACTGTTTCAGATGGGGCCGGTTCTGAAGTCACTTTTACAGAGGCAGAAATGCCCTTGACTTTCTGTGTTTCTTGTAGTTCTGATGCTATTGAATTTTCGTGGAGCCTTGACAGTTCTTTTGTAGCTTTCTGACCTACATCGCGAGTTATAAGGGTTCGTAATTTATCTAATTCATCAGGTTGGACTTTTCGAAGATTCTTATCACTTCTGATGTCGCCTGGTTCGGTTCTTTGGAGTTGCGAACCTCTATGGTAGCTGGGTATTGGAGATTCTAATGTGCTATTATGTACATCCTGCGAAAGTGCTGATAATGGTCGTTTTAGTGTATTTGGTCTTTGTAAGAGCGGTCGTTGGGCATAGCTATCTGCAGTGATATCTCGGTTGAATTCCATAAGTCGAGGGCGTTTAAAAGGATGGTGTTCAACTGTTTCCTCGTTGATGCACTGTGAAAAACAAAGTAAATCAACGTTCAATGCTTGCCATGTTTCTTGCGAAATGTCTTTTTAACACGTTTCATGCCGGCGACACAACGTCTGTGACCAAAACAATCTTACACGTACGTGATTAAATTGACCTTATTCCTATGTCACTAGCATAAATCAAGTTCTTATTCCTATGCCAGTGGCATAAAAATACGAACCTGTTGTGTCACACATGCGTGTCATTGGCATAGGAGTTCAATGATGGAGTAAGGTTTTGGGAACTGCTTCCCAAAACCTTACTCAATCAGTCCCTAAGAAGACTAAAAAATACAGGGTGTTTTTTTTTCGACCGTTCAAATTCTACGTAGTGAATGTGTAGGTCATACTGACCAACTTTTACTATGGGGACAACGTCGAAATCGCGAAAAAAAAATCAGCTGTTTCATACAAATTGGCGGCATTACGCCGGCCGAAATGTATGAAACAGCTGATTTTTTTTTCGCGATTTCGACTTTGTCCCCATAGTAAAAGTTGGTGAGTATGACCTACACGTTCACTATGTAGAATTTGAACGGTCGAAAAAAAAAACACCCTGTATATTAGAAGTGATAGTTCTAAGTAGTGATAGTACGGGTAAATTCAACAAAGCTGCCGAATGGATCGAGTAAGTGACAGAAAGTATCTATGTGTGGATGTCTTAATGACAGTAGATATAGGTTGGTATAGGACGACTGCATACACACAATGTCATTCATTTCATTCATTCCATTCGTGCCAGCTTTAGTGAATTTACCTGTAGCATCTAGGTAGGGGCGTATTAAAAAAAATCGACCATTCTGGGCTATTCTGAGACCCAAAACCTCACAGGCAATAGGAAAACACTTATTTTTTGGCCACCTTGTGATATGCTATGGTTTGGACGGGTTATTGACGACGCCACCACCTGTTACATTGGTACAACTGGAAATTAAAATTCCTGGGATTTTATTCCCACTAATTACCACCAAATATTTAGTGATAACAAGTGAGAAAAATATTCCCAGTTACCACAAAGTACCCTAGTGGTAACAGATGGGAAAAAAGTCCCAATTGTTACCACTGCGACGCTTATCATGAACAGCGCTGTATTCCAAAATAGTACGCGCTTGCAATAGGAATTCTAGTGCTTCATTGTTAGAATTCAAATTACGACAAGATTTTGTCTAAAAATGCAGCGTTGTTCATGATAAGACTGTCTTGTGTCAGATGGGTGGTAACAGGTGGAAATAACCCGTGTGGACATATGATATCTAAACGAGCGAATGCTCTATCCCCACTCTACGAAATCAACGAATTTCGTAGAGTGGGGATAGAATGAGCATTCGCTCGTTTGGTGTAAATCCACCTTAATACAGTTTAAAGCAAGTTTGATTTTCTAGTACTTATACATACCTCGTTAGTACATAAACTAAAGTTCGACTGATGCGGACCCTAGTCTTCTCGATCTTTCTGTATGCTTCTGAGACCTGGACCATAAAAGCTCGGACTCGTCGTGGGATAGATGCATTTGAGATGTGGTGCTGGCGCAGAACGCTCCGGGTCTCGTGGACAGAACGCCGCACAAATGAGTCTATTCTCGAGGAGTTGAATATCAAGACGAGACTCTCTACCGTCTGCATCCAATGTGTCCTCAGCTTTTTCGGCCACCTGGCCAGGTCTGGCCCAGGGAGCTTGGAGAAGACCTTATTCACCGGCCGTATGGCAGGAAGGTCCAGAGGACGTATGCCCACACGATGGGCGGACACAGTCACTGCTACTGGAACAACCTTCCAGGGTAGCGTGCCACAAGCGCTGAATCGTGCAGCTTGCAGGGCGCCTGCAGTCATCACGTCCCTAAGTCATGACTACGACGAAGAAGATACATACCTCGATACCTGTATGGTCGACGGCGAGGGGGTCCGGCGCGGGCGCGGGGGAGGGGGGAGTCTCGTCTAGCTCCTGTTTTACTTCTACCTTCACTCTGCAAAAACCATATCGTTAGTACAATCAACAAATTCGCCGTACCTTCACTCTGCAAAATAACCTCGTTAGTACAGTCAACTAACTTCGCAATACATATCTGAATACGATTTAAATAAATATATTGAAACATGTTTGAGCCGTTAAAGGAAAACTATATTCTGTTCTTGCAGTATCTTTTTATTGAAAAAATGCATTTAAATATCCAAACTAGGTACTTAATGGAACAAAACAATGTAAATCACTGTATTTCCTTGTTATATCATATATATTTCCTAAAACTTTTTTCTAGTCATGGTTTTCAATAAAAAGATACTGTAATACCAAACCCTTTCCTCGCGGGCACCTGGTATAATAGATAGATACATATAGATACTTAAATACATAGACAGCCACGACCTAAGAACAAATATTTGTGATATATAAATATACCAATAATGACCAACTAAGTTACGGAGGCTGAGATATGGAGAATTGTCAAGGCAAATAACTTTGTTAACTGTGCTTTGAACAAATCTTATACCTCAAACCTGAAGGTATACAAACTGAAATTGTACAGAGCAAGAACTATATAATATACAGCTTACGAGCACTCTACAGAAATAATACTAGTACATGAGTATAATAAGAGAGTTATTTACCGCATAAAGTAAATATAAACGAGTTGAAGAATGTTTAAGAGAATACAAACCCATCTTCATCAATTTCGTAATGCGTCAGCAAGTTTTCCTTTAGCAACTGTTGTCGTATCACTTCTAGCACTGCTTGCGTTCGACTCTGTAGACAAACAAGTTATTTGAATTAATATATAATATACGGTTAACCTTTTGGACGCCAAGGACTGATATATTGGCTATTGGCACCGCAAGTTTAACGCCAAATACCGATACATAAGTCTTGGTCCACAGAGCAATATAGACCTACACGCATGTGCGTAATAGTTATTTATGTGGCTGGCACATAAAAAGAGGCATTAAACATGAGTGTGGAGATCACACGAGTGTTTAATGCCTAATTATGTACAGTCACATACATAACTTTATCTACATCCTTATCATAACTTTAGAATGATAATTTACCTTTATTTACATTAATATCCACTAAGTAAATTACCTCTAAATATAACAATTTAAATTAGTTGTATGTAAATTTTGTAAGAATATCCTACAATACATATGTATTGAAAAAAAAAAAAAACAAAAAGAAGTTGACTTTATAATGTTAACATTAATGTATTGGCACCGATACTTTAATGTTAACATTATGATAGAGCCACAGACACCGGTTTCCAAAAATACGTCATTACATTACCGCTTCTGAATATATAATAGGATAATTATGATATGGAAGTAGATAAAGATAACATTCAATTACAGTTTTGACATCTTGTTGACGTGGCGCGTGACAGATTTTGTATTTGACGTGACGTCAAAAAGGTTAAACTCACTGATATTTCTTCACTGCGCGCGACATTGTGCCACGAGAGCCTAGATCTCCATTATCAACCATGGAGCCCGCTGCTACACGACGACTAAGTGACTCGAACTGCCGAATCTTAACCAGGTGAACAGAGTATCAAAAACGATACTACCGAAATGACATATATATTGATTTAAACTTTCACGATTATCACTCATATTTTAACGACCAACGAGTCTTACGGCCTGTTTCACAATCTCCAGTTAAAGCTATCTGTCAGATAAAAAATAATACTATATCTTTCTTTCACCTGGAAGAATAAAGAGAGCGTGTTATTTTTATCTGACAGATAGCTTTAACTGGAGATTGTGAAACAGGCCCTTTTTCGTATAAACTTACGTTTAATTTTATCCTGACATGACGTTTCGGGCATGACGTTACACCTATGGTCGCAGGCAGACATCTGTGAGTGAAAATGTTACCTGAGTAGCGGCTTTAGGAGCTCGCAGCACGTGATGGCCTGTGTGCGGGTCGAGCGATGCGCACGCGCCGCACAGCGCGCCTAATGCGCACTGCACGCACCAGTACTGGAACCTGCGACATCGTGATAATAATGAGGGTAAATTCACAAGACTGTAAGAGTTACCAATTCTTTTATATGTTCTCATATTAACACGTTCGCCTCCGGTACTGTTTCACTAAGCGCTTATACTATGCCGATCAAAATTATCTGATAGAAATCCTATGCCAGTGACACGCATGTGTGACCGAAATGATTGTACTCCTATGCCGTCGACACAGACTTGTGTCAAAAACGTTCGTATTTCTATCCCACTGGCATAGGAGTGAGAACTTGATTAATGCTAGTGGCATAAGAATAAGATTACTTTGATCACGTATGTGTGTCACCGGCATAGGAGTATAGTTTTTTCGGTCACATATGCGTGTCACCGGCGTCGAACGTGTTAATTAAGCACATTTAAGGGTCCACATATCTACCTACAGGGCTACGCTAGACGTACGGAAACTCAACTTTGATTAATTAATTTTAAAACATACGAAAGAATTGGTAACTCTCGTTACAGTCTTGTGGATTTACTCATGGGATACTTATTAAATTGGCGATTTTTGGTTATTTTTGACTTTTTCGTCACACTTGCTTTCTAAGCGCGCCATTGCTTGCATGCTTCGCGAGCATTATAGAAATGTGAATACGTCATTTAATAATATTTTGTCTTAAAACTTTTCTTTTTTATCCACAAGTGTGATGAAATACATTGTATACATCACGGTCGGTAAGCGGATGACGAACTTGAGTCATCAAAAGCCTTCCGCTTAGCGTCGGGCTTCTAACATACTCTCGTTAGTGCTTACGTCATAGCGGGAGTAATAGAAAAGTGAATTACCCTAGGGAGTAATAGAAATGTCAGTACACCCCTGGGGTTGCAAGCGCCCATAGGCTACGGTGACTGCTTTCCATCAGGCGGGCCGTATGCTTGTTTGCCACCGACGTGGTATAAAAAAAAAAAGTCATTTAATAATATTTTGTCTTAAAACTAATTTTTTTGTCGGCAAGTGTGATGAAAAACATTGAATGCATCACGGTCGGCAAGCGGAATACTAACTTGAGTCATTAAAAGCCTTCCGCTTAGCGTCGGGCTTCTAACAGACTCGTTAGTACTGACCTCCCTAGGTGCACATTGTACTATTCTTATTTTTTTGCATTTTTTTAAGCTGACTATAGATTGTTCTAAAGCAGACAAGTATCACTTAGTTCCTCCTATCAAGGAAGAAAAGACCCGTTTTCGAATAGGTGGTATGAAAACAATAGAAAATCGATCTTACCCGTCAATGATGTTCGTACAGTTTTTACACCCATACTCGACATCTTCGGGAACTACTGCTACTACTGCAAAGTAAAAAAAAAAAAGAAAACTTAGTAACAAAATTACCCGACTGACTTTTTCAGTATATATGATGCTTTTACTCTCTAGTGTGAGAAGTGATTAATTTTATATAGGGGTCTAAAAATTCGGAGGACCATCTGTACTGAAAAACGTCACACGATACTTGTGCGAAAAGGAAATTCGTAATACGTGTCGATTTAAAATTAAAACACCCTTCGACCGTATTTGAATTTATCGCCGCTCGTTTCGGACTTCATATCATACTTGTATCGTAATGTACAATTGTCAAACATGCTAGAAAAAGGACATGCGGTCTTTATTCATGAATTGAAAACGAGAAGTTACTTATTTTGTTCTTTTTTAACCCGGCGAGTGTGGTGAAAAAAAAGTTAAACAAAAATAAACTCTAAATATATTGACATAAGTCAAACGCAGGGTATGAGATACCCTGCCACACTCCCGCCGGGTTAATACAGGGTGTTTTTTTTCGACCGTTCAAATTCTAAGTAGTGAATGTGTAGGTCATACTGACCAACTTTTACTATGGGGACAAAGTCGAAATCGCGAAAAAAAAATCAGCTGTTTCATACATTTCGGCCGGCGTAATGCCGCCAATTTGTATGAAACAGCTGATTTTTTTTTTCGCGATTTCGACTTTGTCCCCATAGTAAAAGTTGGTGAGTATGACCTACACATTCACTACGTAGAATTTGAACGGTCGAAAAAAAACACCCTGTATAATAGCTAAAACTATGGTTATTTTACTCCTAAGAGTAAGGTGTTATATTTATGTAGTACAAACTTTTAAAACTAATAACTTACGATAATTGGGTAATTTTTTTTAACTGCCATTTATCAATGTGTATCTACGAATAAATAAAACATGGAAACCGCACACCGCACGACATACTAAATTGCCTTTCGAAAACGGTCTTGAATTTTAGTTGACAAGTGTCACCCCCTCTTCAATACATCACGATAACAAATTTCAATATCAACCTATAAAAACATAAACCGCCATTTATAAATAGTTGCGATTGGTCCGTCAAAGTTTTGATTGGCGATATTCAATAAACATTTGTCAAAGATGTTGCGCCGAAATATGCGCGGTTAAGAAAAGCGATATGTCCTGCCCATCTTGGCACAATTGAACAATTGTGTTTGGGGGCATTTTTGAGCTGGCGTTAGACGTCCATGTTATATATGGTCGCAGGTATCCATTATTATAAGATTATAAGACCCAGCAGATTAGTCGACTCACCTGGTTCACTGGTTACTCGAACTGGCGTCTCCGGATCATCACAGAACATAGACAGTATGGCATCCACATCTTCAGGTATCTTCGGGTCTTCGGGCACCAGCACCGAGCTCTGGTCTTCGGGGTCATCTGGTGAATAATGTGTTTTATAGGTAGGAAATATAGCTTTTCTGCCCTCCGGCCGGCAAACAGCACATTACAGACCGCTGCGCTAAACTAGTTGCCGCCTGCGACTCCGTTGAGCAGAAAAATAGTATACATACCTAGGCCGTTAAATTGGAAGGTCTCGGATGACGTGTAATTGTAGGCCGAGGCGAAGCAGAGGCCGACAAACATGTGATTCCACTTAGACGACCACTTAGACGGCCTTGGCATGTAATCTACTATTAAGAGGTAATACCGAGGGCGAAAATATTAAAATTTCCTAAAGCTGGCATGAATGGAATAAATGACATCTAAATGTCAGTGTGTATACTGACTGTACTGCTATACTAACGTGTATCTATATAGGTCATTTTGAAATCTTCACATTAAGTACTTTCCTTCTGTCACTGTCGTTAGATATTCGATCCATTCGCGTCGCTTTTGGTGAATTTACCTAGACTTAGGATTTGTATAAAAAAATCACAATAAATATTTATAGAACGTATTGTGAAAGACCAAGGAAGGCCGAGTGGCCGAGGGGTGCAGGCATCAGCCGTGAAAGCGTTGGTAATCTTGGTCGTTTTTTCTTTGGTACATGACAACCAATATTTATAATCACGGTAAAACAATGGTTCCTGATTGACTTCCGAATAGTATGAAAATAAAGCAATGAACACTGCGATACAATCTTTTTACACCTTGTCAGGCCCAATGTATATTACAATGCACACTCCGCTTCAATTTAATTAAAATCTTCCATAAAAATTATAAAGTTGCATTTCCTTTGTCCTATTGATTTTGCTAACAAACAAACGAAAATCCGGAAGTATTATTACTTCTATTTTCACAGCAAGGTTCAAAAAATACACAATAGTAGATTACATTACATGCCACGGCCGTTTAAGTGGGAAATGCCGCGGATGACGTCTATTAGGCATGATGACTGACAAGTCAAATCAGCATCTTTTTTCGAACTGTCGAAACGATCACCACTATGGAATTTTATATGAAATACTCAAAACGTTTGAGTACTGCCAAATGACCTACTCTTTTAAGTTCTTTTCAATTTATTAAATAGAAGTTCTGTACAAAAATTACTGCAATCTACATCTTAGTAATAATTTCTTCGTGTATTATGTTGTGCATAATGTTAAATAATTTATTTTAACTACAGTTATCATCCCAATTGTAGACAAACATGTGATATAAGGCTTTCCCATTAAACGGCCGAGGTGTGTATATTATTTTTCTGCTCAACGGAGCCGGCAGGCGGCGACAAAATTTAGCGCAGCGGCCAGCAAAGTGCTGTTTGCCGGCCGGAGGGCAGAAAAAGTATTTAGGTATCAGGCTTTTTTTCTACCATGAGAACGACCTGAATAAGTAGATGATAGTAAGATTTTACATATTGTAAACGGTAATGGTGGAATTCTACTTTATATTAATTATAAACAACTTGACGTACATAATATCACAATGTATGGTCATTTACAAAGTCATTTATCCACTTTTTCACCTCAGTAAGGTGAAAGAAAAACGTTAAAATTTATAGGTTCTAAAAATAATTGTAATAGTACATTACTATAGAGGACGGGAAACTAAGGGTTACAGGCCAAGTAGATATATCTGGCCGAAGGAACTGAGGCCAGATAGGGATACGCGGCCTGTAACCCTATTTCTCGCCGAGAATTGTATAGTGCTTTTCTCAAACTTGCCACGAAATAAAACGAACTGATTTCGCCGAACCATACTATTTCATTTGTAAATATACCAATAGTACAGAATCGTAAAACATTTAAAAAAAATTTCGCGCCTAACTTTTTTTTAATCTGTTTTAGATATTCTTTTACCTGGCGGTATAGACATCAGTTCTAAGGTTTTTTTTTTCTGTGGCTGAATGTCAAGACCTAGTGTCACAATTTGACGTTTCAAAACAAAAGACAGTCTGTTTGCAGGTGTGAAATAAATACATGAAATCTCTTTACATATCATCTTAGCACATGACACCGGATACATAGTATTTCCGGGTTTATTTAAAGTAAGTAACATCAACATTCCGTTGCAAGTTTGAGAAAAGGTTTTTTGCAATAACTCGTTACGTACATTTGTATCTACGTTTGAGATAGCATTGTCGTATAGATTTTTACCTGTTTCTATCAATTCTGTTTTCTGCCAAGAGAAGATTTCCTCAATTATTTCGATTCGAGGAGAATCAACTTGAATCTTAATATTGTCTCCAATCTCTGCAACGTCACCATTGTCTGCGAAATACTCTGAAAAAAAAATGTGATTAAAGTAAAGTCCATTCATCCTTGATTACCAGTGATCGGTTTTTTGGATTCACCCGACGGGTCTCCTATAGCAACTTGAAAAATAAACTTTAATTATTTACACGTATTTCCATGCAATTTGCCATGTTACTGTTCATAATGTAATAAAATAGTTTTTTTTTTATAGCCACAGCTGTAATTTTTTATACGCGAAATCCCGCGAGGGTGAATCCAAAAAACCGATCACTGTTGATTATCGTATCTAGTAAACAACTTTCTAACCTAAAATCACCAAATTAAAAATTAAAAACAACCGGCTTCAACCGATTTCTCCAAGATATCGTCACGGTTTCTTTTGAAATCGGTTAAAAAAAGAATTATCGAAATTAGATGGCGTGAAGGCGTGATACTGAGTTAGTTGTCAATTTGTCGTGCACATGCTTAATGCCGGCCGTGTGGTGACGGCAGTAAGAATACATTTGTCACCACCCCAACTCCTCCTGCGGGTGTCGTAAGAGTCGACTAAGGGATTGAAGTGTCACTGGCCATTATTTGATAAAAGATTGATGATGGGCAGCAGCGTCATCATAGTGGAGTGGACACGTTACTGCGATCGCCAATCCGCTTGCCCAGCGTGGCGATTATGGGCATTTACCTCCTAATGCGTCTATATGCATAGTTAATAGGAGAGGCCTATGTCCAGCAGTGGATTATCATAGGCTGATGATAATGATATAACTACTATGATGACGCTGCTGCCCGTTATCATTCTTGTATCAAAAAATGGTCAGTAATTCAATCCCTTAGTCGGCTCTTAGGGATCATCCATTAATTACATCACACCTCATATCATGGGGGACTGAGGAGTGAGGAGTCCTATGTTTCTGACCTCACAATCCTCACATACATGAATACATGAACATGAAAGAGTGGATCCAAAATCCTTGGACGGAGGAAGAATAAGTTATAAGTATTTTTTTTTATTATTGTTGATTTTTTTCGTTAATTTTATAAATCATTTTAAGCAATTCAAATAAACAGTTAGTTTCAAACTGATGTTGTAATTTTTACCTTCCTAAACTAAAAATCTAAATGTGACGTCACACTAAGGGGGACATTGTAATTCATTATTGTGACGAAGTGTGACAAGGGGGGGTGGAGAGGTCAATAAATTGGTGTGACGTAATTAATGGATGATCCCTTACGACACCCAAGGGAATAGTTGGGGTGGTGAAAAATGTATTCTTCCTGTCGTCACCACAATGGCGCGTTTCAGACTGGCGCGGAGGTATTCGCGCGGGCGGTCCGCGCTGGTCCGCGTGACTCTAAAACCAGCCTAAGGGCCTACGCTAACTTACGCGGACGCCCGCCGCGGGCGCACGCTCGCGGGTCCCGCTCCGGACACCCGCCGCGGGCCAGCGAGTCCGCGACGGGCACACGCCTAACTTAGCGCTGAATTCAAGAAACAAGTCCGCTCCGGTGTGCCCGCCGCGTGCGCGCGGATTAACGTCCGTCGCACGCGCCAAGCCAGTTATCGGTGTCTATACAATTTATTTGAGGCGGGCGCCCGTTGCGGGTAATCCGCGAAAGCTAGCGTAAGCCCTGACAGTATAGAAGTGAATTCTTAACTTACCTGGTGCAGGCGAGGATGGTAAGTCATCATGGTCCAAGTTTTCAAGGCCTACCAGGACTCCAGATTCTGCCAAGGTGTTGTCTAGCTGATGGGTGTCAGCATCCGATGCCGGCTTTAAATCTGTTGACGAAGGAGCTCATTATTCCCTATTAACCCTTCGTTTGTGGTTGTTAAGGATCAGCACAATCGATTTCCAAATTATAAATTGATTTCAGTTCAATAGGTACAGTCAAGTGCAAAAATAAGTATCGAAAGAATCCACTCATAAATATGTTACGACGTTCTTATTTACACAGAATTAGAGTGCACTGGGACATATTTTTGAACATTTTTGAATACACCTTATTTTGTCTTTGACTGTACCTATTGTACGGATCATGACATATTTTTCAAACTTTTCCCCCCACTTGTTCTGGATTTGGAACTTTTAATATGATTTCCACTCAGAATCACGATCTCTATCGATCCTGACAGAACATTTTTGCCCCAAGGGTAAATCCACAAGACTGTAACGAGAGTTACCAATTCTTTCTTGAGTTCAGTCTTCCAATCAATTCAGTCTTGTGGATTTACCCCCAAGGTTTTTTCCATTCAGTTACCGTTTTTCATACATTTTGTATGGCGGTAACGTAATGGAAAGTTCGAAAAATGTATGTAAATTTTGGGACAATCTCCTCTCGAAAGAGCTCACGACCCTGAGTAGGAAACATGTAAACTATGCATATCGTCGGTTGACAACCAAAACTCACTAAGTAACAAATACCTACTTGAAATAGAGATCGTATCTAAGTTCTGATTCAATACTGACATAAGAGGTTGCTAAGAGTAGTGACTTTTGGTTGTCAGCCGACGAATTAATGTTCTTATCAAACAGAGACAAAGCGTTAACCTTTTGACCACCGTTGTCAATATGTCAATATTGTCAATCAATATCCTGCTCACCTCGCCGTAGCCTGATAAATAAGACAAAAGTCTACTTTGACTTTAAACCTCTGACCATTTGACATCTCTGTTAAATCATTCAATTTCAAACCATATGGATTTGTAAATTGATTTGGTTTTGTTTTTTATATGACGGCAAATATCTTGCCAATACCCAAAAGGGTTAATAATGTGAATATTAAGTCCCAATCAAACGCAAGCTCTATCTGCGTGGTGTAATTTTGTATTGGTATAGGTACATACAGGCACACTCAATGAGATGAGAATACACGGCGGTCAAAAGGTTAAAGTCAGAATCAAATTAAATATCGTATTATTACTGCAAATACCAGCTATGTGCATGTTTTACGTTATTCAATAATGAATTTAATTATCATGATAATTAAATTGATTCTGCCAAAACCTGATTTGTGCAGATAACACAACCCATTTGCAGTAATAGGACGATATACCCTGATATATCGGTAACTTCTAATAACAATTTTACCAATAAAAAGGGTTGCTAGTCTATGCTATCAACATTTCTATAACTCTTTAGGAAGTTTCACATTTCTAGAGGTCCCGCTACGCATGCGCGTCATTGCGCATAATCGAGCAAGTGTTAAAGAAATTCTTAGGAAATCATTTGAAAAAAATGACTTAAATTGCAACAAATTAAAAAATTATAGAACCGGGGTACTCACCTAATTTAAGCCGAGGATTGCTCGACATGTTTAGACCCATTAAGAGGATCCCCAATTCCCCACTAGAAGCCCCCGGTTAGACAAAATATGAAGGGTCCACGGAAAAACATGTCCAGTGCCTAAAAAAATCAGGGCACATTCACACCTTATTCTGTTAAAAGTAAGGTGGTTTTTCCTTCTGTAATTTGAATTGACTAGACATGTTCTTTCCGTAGACCCTTCATATTATGTCATTTATGTCAAACAATCACCGACACTTAAATTATGTGAGTAGTAGTAGTAGTAGTAAAACTATTGTACAGAAAAACAAAAGATAACATGACAAATAACTGAAATAACTGTTAAAATAAGAACAAACACGAACTTATCCCTTTATGGGATCTCCTCCAATTAACCTTTGAGTAGTCAGTAAACCGATTCGATAATACATATTTTAACGTTTCGAGGACGTCAATAATATTTTTTAGTACAGATGGTGTAGTTTTTAGGCTTTAGTGCGAGAAGTGTGTCATTTTACGTCAGGTCTAAAACTTCGGAGGGCCATCTGTACTAATAAAAAACGTCGTACGAGACACGTGCATGTCACGTGCACGTCGTACGAAAAACATGAAATTTGTAACTCGTGTCGATTCAGGCGCGGATCCAGGACTTCGTTGAGGGGGGGGCACTGCCCTATGATATGATAGCATTTTATACTTGAAACATCACCTAGCCATACAAAAGTCCAGTGTGAGGGGGGGGCAAGTGCCCCCATTGCCCCCCCCTGGATCCGCGCCTGTGTCGATTTAAAACCTCGCCACTCGTTTCGAATTTCATGTTTTTCGCACTTGTGTCGTAATGTACCTACTATTAAAACTTGCAACAAATGCAATAGTACTTACCTATTGGAGCAATACTGGTGGATGAGTTTCCTAAAGAAAAACATAAATTAGATAATAGAAAACAAGGATAATATGTTTAATAACTATCATCAGGGTTTAGCACAGGTGTAATTGGGACCTCGAGTTTTTGCTAGCCGACTAAAGCCACCAACTTTCCAGTTATCATCAGGGTTTAGCACAGGTGCAACTGCAACCTCGAGTTTTTGCTAGCTGACTAAACCACCAACTTTTCAGTTATCATCAGTGTCTAGCACAGGTGTAATTGCGGCCTCGAGTTTTTACTAGCCGCCTAAAGCCACCAACTTCCCAGTTATCATCAGTGTTTAACACAGGTGTAATTGGGACCTCGAGTTTTTGCTAGCTGACTAAACCACCAACTTTCCAGTTACCATCAGGGTTTAGCACAGGTGTAATTGCGGTCACAAGTTTTTGCTTGCCGACTAAAGCCACCAACTTGCCAGTTATCATCAGGGCTTAGCACAGGTGTAATTGGGACCTCGAGTTTTTTTGCTAGCCGACTAAGGCACTGGTCTCACCGCAAGCTACTAAGCTATGAACTGTCGGCTATAAACACGAACAAAAGATACGCACTCCCGTGTAAATAAAAACAGACACGGTTATACTCGCCCAGCTATCAGCTATCACCGCCGGGCGAGTATCACTGAGTCTCTTTTATTTACACGGGAGCTCGCGGTGAGACCAGTGCCTAAAGCTATCTTCCAGTTATCATCAGGGTTTGGCATATGTGTGATGGCGGCCTCGAATTTTTGCTAGCCGACTAAAGCTACAAAATTTCCAGTTATCACCAGGGTTTAGCACAGGTGTAATTGGGACCTCGAGTTTTTGCTAGCTGAATAAAGCCACCAACTTTCCAGTTATCATCAGGGTTTAGCATAGGTGTAATTGCGGCCTTGTTATTTTATCGACCGAACAAAACTGCCTGGGCTCAGACAAATGGTTCCCAGTCTTTTGGCCCTACCGCGAACTTCGAAATCCGCAAATTTCCTCAATTTGTCTCTGTGACTCTAATGACACCTTCGTTGGAATGACAGAGAAATTTACGAATTTCGAAGGCCGCGGTAGCAGGCCTGACTTACCAACTGGCAGTATTTGCTTTTGGCTATCGCTACACGAATAAGTATGGTCAGAGTGGACCTCACCGTCTGGTAAACCCGTTTCAGGGATAATAAATTTCTTACCTGGGGACAAAAGAAAAAAGAGTTAAGTTATGGGCCCAAGTTCATAAGACCCAATGTGGACCATAAAGCCCGTTCATCCTCAATCGATTTAGATATAATAAAACATAAACAAAGATCTATTTTCTAACCTAAAACCGTATACTGTTCTTACTTAACCCTTAAACAGGTACAGGCGATATATGTACCACATGTGGCACTTGAAATTGTAATTATATTTTCAACAAGTAAGACTGACATTTGATTGTTTGATCTGTCAGCCTGTTTAAGGGTTAACCTTTTGAACGCCAAGAACCACTAAAGTGGTCTTGTGTTGTCATGCCTGCCACGCCAGCAGCCACTAAAGCGGTCATCGAGTATGCCGTTAAAGTAACTGTGTTACTGACAGATAAGGTTTATTTTTGTTGTTCTTTAATACACTGGCGTAGTAACATACTGGCGTGTATGTCACATTTTGATGCGAGAGGGAAAGGCGTTCAAAAGGTTAACCTTTTAAACGCGTCAAAACGTGACTATGCCAGTATCTCAACTAATGACCAACGAAAATGAACCTTATCTGTCAGCAAGACAGTTACTTTGAGACAGAGTTGGGCAAAAAGTAATATGATTACTCCTTCAGATTACTTTTGTATGTGTACTTTGTAATAAATATTACAAAGTACACATACAAATGTAATTTATAAAAGTAATCATATTACTTTTTGCTTTGAGAGCATACTCGATGACCACTTTAGTTGTTCTTGGCGTTCAAAGGGTTAAAGTAATCCCTTGAGAAAAAATAAAGTGACTAAAATATTGATCAAAAATAGTGTATTTGGAGGTAACAAAATTATTTACATGACAAATAAGGAAGAACAGGCTTTAAGTTGATTAATATATGTATATCGTTAATTTCCCAAGAATTTTGGTGGTTAAACGATTCGTTGAGTGTTCCATTTTCAAAAACTTTTATCTATGGCGGCGAACAATTTTTTTCACGATACGCCAAGCGTGCCTTACGCCATAGAATATGATGATACGCCTATCGTGTCATACGCCATTCGTTAAAAACATTCATGACACGCATGGCGTGTTATCCGCACTGAAACGGTTAAGTACTAGCAACTTTTCCATAACTTATCAAAATTTATTATTTATCGCTTATCGTATACGATTGCAGAATGCCATATTGGCTAGGCCTCCAGGCCTCCTCAAACTTAAATGAACTATGTTCGCCAACAAATATAATACATTTTAGTATAAAGTTTACCGGTAAACAGTGCATATGGGTGAATCAACTTTTTTGTCAATTATTGCCATGGTTACGGTCGCCTGAGTCACGCTGGTTTTATGCAAAATTATGATACTTAAATTATTCAAACATGCAAGTAGTGCATGTCTGTAGGTGGCCCATTAAGGAAAGGGCTTAGTAACACCAGAAACATGTATGCTTGCATAGTTTAAGTAGCATAATTTTGCATAAAACCAGCGCGACTCAGGCGACCGTAACCATGGCAATAACAGACAGAAAAAGTTGATTCACCCATATTTAGTATGAGGTGGTCAGTAATTGGCCAGGTGGCCGTAATAGACTAGGGCCTAGGCCAGTAGGATATATTTATTAGGGGATTGTGAAGCCTACCGTAATAAATGCGATAAAAAGAGAAGAAGTGAGTACGAAGTGTACTAAAAGGATAAGGACACAAAATGAGACTCCAAATTTCAATATACATCATTTTATTCTTCAAATGTTTTCAGTCTTGTTTATGTAAGCGTATACGGGATGCTTCAAGTTCAAGAAATTATTTTGCATATCAGGAACACTGTTTGAACTTCAATGTAGCGCTTCTGAAAAAAGGCAACTTTCTTGCTCTGGTACCTAAGTAATATTAGTTGTTAATTTAATTTGCAATGGGCGATTAACACGTTCGACGCCGGTGACACAGCGTATATGACCAATAAAATCTGATTCCTATGCCAGTGACACACATACGTGATCAGAGTAACCTTATTCTTATGCCACTAGCATAAATCAAGTTCTTCCTCCTTTGCCAGTGCCATAGAAATACGAACGTTTTTGACACAAGTGCTGTGTCACTGACATTGGCATAAGAGTACCTACAATCTGTTCAGTCACACATGCGTGTCACTGGCATAGGACACTGCCGGAGGCGAACGTGTTAATTTCAAGGGCTATGAGGACGCCTCAGTTTAGATATAGGTACCTGGTGATATTTTAGTCACTGGCAAAATTTTCGGGGGTTAATTCTGAGGTCATATTGATGGTCAAACGTTGCGAGTGGCTGCGATCTGTCATTGTCAAGTGCAAATTAACGATTCATTTTAAAGCACAATGCATCTCAATTTGTTTTTCAGAAAGTTAATTACTTTTAACCCTTCGTATGTCTAAGCACTGATCAGTGACAAGGAAACTATTAGAAAAAAATATTCGCGACAACCGAGGGGTTTTAATATTAGATTTTTGAATCCAATAATGGTCATGGTTTGGCTAAAAATCGGCATAGCATTCCTCGGTTTCAATAAAAGTCAGTATCATAGTAACACATTGTACACTTATTCTCTGAAAAAAAAAGGTGAAAACAAAAGTGTAATCCCATTTGATTTCGCCCCACGTGAAATGTTGGCTGAAACAATCTGTACTCTGTAAGCAGGCGAAATTCCGAACACTACCCCAGAAACCGACAGTACTCGCTAAGAGGGCGAAGGCGTGCGTATTAATGCCGCACGCCGCGTACTCGCTAGGCGGGCAAGCGGCGGACGCTCAGGGCTGTGCCAAGCAACTTTCGTATACGTCACAGAATTACGATTTGCTTTGCTTGAGAGTAAATTTGCAAAAGAGATGCACATTTTATATATTTTACGAGTGTGAAAGAGACACAATTGAAAATCGTAACAGTTTTTGAACAAATCCACCAGCTAAAATAACGTTAGCATTATATACAGGGTTACTTTTTCACCAGTACAAAAAATCAACATACGTAATAGTAGTCCAAGTTACAGAATACTAGCATTTTTTGTTACTACCCCTTTAGAACAAAAAAACTGAAAATACCGATGTTTGAACTTATCCGCAAACCTCTTTTTCTTTGTCCTTCCCTTGTCCCATCTACTTGGGGTCGGGTCTCCTTGATCGGGTGCGCCAGACGTTTCTGTTCTGGGTTGTCATATTTTGAAGTGCTGCGGCTTCCAAATCCTTTTTGATATTTGACCACCACGTAGCCTTGGGTCTATACCCAACTTATATATAACTTATCCGCAAACCTAATAAGAAAATTGGACGCATTACGCATTATCAATGTACATAACTAGCAAAACACACGAACTGGCAACTGTTTGTTTACAACGTCATCGCACGTGGCATGGCGGCTTAGAAAAGCGGCGGTGATAATCAACTTATGATTATGACTTGGCAAAAAAATCTTACTTGATCCCAAATCTTCCTTAATACTTGCACTAAGGACAGAAACTTTCTTCATTGAGGCGTATTTAAACACTTGAAATTTTATGCACAATGATTGGAATAAAAAAAACATACCTAATTAATGGAGTCCATTTCTCATACTAATTAATTAATTCACATACTTAAGCAAGTGTTCCAAATGTTGGCCGTGGTTATTTAAACACACTCTTGCCCGTTTTTGAATGTTTCCTTCGATATTTCCCAACACAAGTCTGTAGTTCTCGCTTTTAAGTTCATCAAATGCACTTATTATTAGATTTTTTAAGTCTTTTAAATTTTGGGCCTACCCTCACCCCACAAAAACAGTCACACGGGGTCAAATCTGTTGACCTGGCTGGCCATGGCTATAACACTGGCATTTTCCAGGCGGGGCACACTTTCTTCAGCGTATAGCCGCTGGGCTGCCACTGTATTTTCCCCAATGAGAAAATAACTACGAAAAATTTCGTACGAGCAATTTCCGACTGAAGGTAGTACGATGCGGCACGCGTGCACATACCTACGTCAACCGTGAGACTGATCGTGACCTAGTCACCGAGATTGAGGTCAATGCTATGTTGCCAACTCGTGCGCAGGTCGCTCACCCCTTTCCGCCACCCTCTGCGTCCCGCACCCCGTTGACGTCTTATCATTAGTAAGCCCATTATTTTGCATTTGCATGAAGGATAAATTAATAATAAATGAAAAAAAATGACAGTTTTATTTGATAAATGATAAATGTAATCTGTTATCGATACCAGATATGTGGGAAAATTTATTGTACCGGTGAAAAAGTAACCCTGTATAATAGCATTATTTTCCTCGAAATGTTATTTTACAAACCAAATCAGGTGTAGGTATACCTATAGTTACTAAAGATTCGTAAACACTATTAGGTTTAACGGTTTACGATTTTTGAAACTCTTATTGATAAGTATATATTATTTTGTATTCTCATTAGGTGAAATAAATAAAAATGTAACGTGTAGTAATAAACTGTAATAATCGGATCTTCGGATCGATATTTACACAAACTCGGCAAAATCATTACATTTTTTTCTGTTACTGGCAGCGGCAGCCCTGAGCCTTGCCCGCCTGGCGAGTACTCTGGCGTCGCGTGAAGGTTTATAGCTCTTGCCCTCCTAGCGAGTAAGCCGGCATCTGAGTAGTTTACGATTACTCGTCATCAGGCGGGTAAGCGGTGTCGAAAGTGTTAACTAAACACTAGGTACGAGTATTTAGGTGCATTCAGACCAAACGAGCATTCGCTATTCTATCCCCCTGCTCTACGAAATTCGATCGTTACACAAAAAGTGATTCGTTGATTTCGTAGAGCGGGGGATAGAATAGCGAATGCTCGTTTAGTCTGAATGCACCTTTTAAGCGCATATTTGTTCCCGCCGTCCGGGCATTGTACATGATAAAATACAATTAGTGCCCTAATTGTATTTTATCATTTCGAAAATTCGAATCTTCGAAACTTCGGCCATTTTAGCTTTCGAATAATAAGACATGAGTCACATGAGGTATCCGAATATTCGAATATGTTTAATGGCCCAAAAATATTAAATGTAGACACTTTATAGCGTCTTACTTCGCATTCCGCATCAATGCTATTAAATTAAACTAATTTGGGGACTTTTTACGTAGTTTCGGGAGATATTGCTATACTCTAGTAAAACAATGTTTTAAAAAATTAACCAAGCGGACAATTGTTGAATCCGGCAGGATATCACGTCTGATTAAAATATTTCACGTAAATATGCAAATCAAAGGAATTTTAAATATTTATCAAACGGGTTACTTACGTAATTTAAGTCGATAATTGCTCGACAAAGGAACTTTACCTACATTTTCAACTTTTTATTTTATTATGAAAACTAATCGAAAATCTCAATATAAATTATACGACTATTCGAATACTTACCTGAAACTTTCGAATATTTGCAAACCCTTAATACGTTCGCCTCCGGTGCCTACTGTTTCACTAATGGCTTATATTATGCCGATCGAAATTATCTGATAGAAATCCTATGCCAGTGACACGCACGTGTGACCGAAAAGATTGTACTTCTATGCCGGCGACACAACACTTGTGTCAAAAATGTTCGTATTTCGATGCGACTGGCATATGAGTAAGAACTTGACTTATGCTAGTGGCACTAGAGTACGGTAATTTATTTTTGATCACGTATCATGTGTCACTGGCATAGGAGTCAGAATTTATTGATCACAGACGCTGTGTCACCGGCGTTGAATGTGTTAATACAACTCACCTGTATCCTGCGTCTGTCCATAAAAGGCCCTAGTTGCAGATCTAAAAGTGTAGCAGTGATCTAATTCAACAAAGTCTACAAGCGACTGTCTCACACCTAAAAAACAACATTTCATTATAATATTTTCCATAACTTTACATATTAGCATTAAGGTGCGTTCAAACTAAAAGAGCATTCGCTGTTCTAACCTCCCACTCTACGAAATTCGATCGGTACACAAAACGTGATTGGTTGATTTCATAGAATGGGCGCTAGAACAGTGAATGCTCTTATGGTTTAAACGCACCTTTACATGTGTAACAAATACGTCTGTAAAATATGGACGACTCAACGAATATAAATTATAATTTTAATTCGTATTTCATAAACACTATATTTGTTATAATAATGCTAATATATCAAGCCCCGATTAACCATGGAAAACATTAATTAATAATTGATAAAATTGTCCAAACAGTTTAGCCATAGAAATCAAATTTGAAAGTTATTTATGTAGGCAGAGGCAGATGTATGGGAGAAATCTTGTTCTTAAATATATGGCCATGACTGTATATTATATTAGTTTATATGGCCATGACTGTATATTATATTAGTTAGGTGAAGTCTTCAGTTTCCATTTTCTACAGTTTTTTTAAATATAAGTTATATGATCATGGAATTGTTGTTTTAAAATGTGATTTCTCTCTTTCTAACTCAGATAAAGACAACGCATTTTAACTAAAATTGAGATGACAAATGTTTATAATAAGGAGGGTAATAGTGTCTCTTGTATGTCATTAACAGCAGGTTATCTTAAGCTGCATGTTCTGACCGAACATTCACATGTGGCTGAGGAATTAACAATTAGCTACCTATGTGAAATCCTGTTTTCATCTAGCCAAAGTCGAACAAATGCTCGCTCAGAACACTAAGTAAAAAAAGCAGCTTTATCAATCTTATGATCTCATGATGAGACCATCTCAGATGTAAATAAATTATGTCAAAATTATGACTTGCATTTCATCAGCTGATCCGTCAGTTATCTGAAATCTACACACCTCCAAGATTCACAGAAGGTACAGAATTATAAATTAACCGACCAGAAGCCAGCTTTTGGTCCGGTGTAAAATGATTGTCACAAATCTTCTTATTCTTAAATATTTTAATTGGATTTGTCTCCGTCAGTCTGGCACCAACAATTGATAGCCACTCGGCAAATAATTCAGATTTCTTCTCAGGCTGAGGAAAACTGTGCATGGGTATCCGTAAACCTGGAAGGTACGGAATTCAATTGAAATCATTTGAAAGTAACAATTGCACTAAATTGATTTAAATTTGTACGATATCCACTCATAATAATTACAACAAAATAACTGGACTATTTAATTATTTACTTACTGTTATCACAGCCGAACACGCACTTCTTTATTCTGTTATATTCACTCATTTGCCAAAAAACAAATGTTACAGTGCAGTAATAAATGAAATTATAAGAAATATAAAGAAGTTACTTCACTTTACATAAAAGTAAATACAGCAGTTTGTAATGAAACATAAAATAAAATGAAAATGTCAATATAATATGTCAACTGTCACTGTCAACTCGCGAAAAGTGCAACCACAGATTAAGACCAATCAATGCGCAACCAAACAATGCTCGATCCAGGGTCGCGTTTTACAGTTACAATTTTGCTGTTAGCCTCTCTTTCTAGCCAATATGTGCGTGCGTTAAAGAGGCAAACAGCGAAATTATAAACTGTAACTTTATAAAACGCAGCCCAGAAATCACCATTACTGGCCCCAATTTCACCACGTTGACAAGTGGAACAATTTGTAAATTTACTGTTTCTCCAATCAGGAGCGTCTACAGGCTACAGTTACCGCTTACCATCGGAAGGGCCGTGCGTATCTTTGCCACCAACATAAAATGTAGAACAGAAACTTTAATAAATCAGCAGTATTGTAACTATTTTATATTAATTACAATTGTCACAATAAACACCAAAATTGTAGCGAAATTCCAACATAAGCCGAACCCCATGTCAAAATTTAAAGAGAATTTTATGTACTAAACCTTTCGACAATTGGCTATGCAAAGTTTTCTGAAGGTGTGAATATTTAGTACATTACTACAGAGGACGGGAAACGAAGGGTTACAGGCCAAGTAGATATATCTGGCCGAAGGAACTGAGGCCAGATAGGGATACGCGGCCTGTAACCCTGTTTCTCGCCGAGATTTGTATAGTGCTTTTCTCAAACTTGCCATTAAATAAAACAAACTGATTTCGCTGAAACATACTATTTAATTAGTAAATAAACCAATAGTACAGTATTGTAAAACATTTAAAAAAAACATTCGCGCCTTACCTTTTGTTTAATCTGTTTGAGGTATCCTTTTACCTGTTGGTATAGACATTAGTTCTTAGGTAATTTTTTTTCTGTGGCTGAATGTCAAGACGTGTCACAATTTGACGTGTCAAAACAAAAGACAGTTTGTTTGCAGTCCTAGGTGTGAAATAAATAGATGAAATCTCTTTACATATCATCTTAGCATATGACACCGGATACATAGTATTTCCGGGTTTAATTTAAAGTAAGTAATATCAACATTCCGTAGCAAGTTTGAGAAAATATTTTTCCCTGATAGCCGTCGTCTTTTATTTTTAATTCTTATAAATTATTAATAATATTTTTTGAATGAGTGTCGTGGGTTTCAGAAAACCTAGCTACCTAGTTTATTAAGGATATATTATAACGTTGTTAGAGGTAGTTTGCTGTGGGACAGCTGCGCTGCATACCAGACAAATGTTAACTATTCCAACCCAACATCATGACTACTAAAAACGACGGCCCGTAACCATTGTTGGACACATATCATATCAGCATGCATACATATTTTGTCTATTGAAATTGGCCGTTTAGGATGAAACTCGTAATCATGTGTATGCATGCTGGTAGCTGGACGCTGTGTCATACTAAACCATTTTCTGACAAAAATGCTTATGTATGCTGATATATCGTCCACCATTTTCTGACAAAAATGCTTATGTATGCTGATATATCGTCAGCCTCCGTAGCCTAGTTGGTAGTGACCCTGCCTACGAAGCTGGAGGTTCCGGGTTCGAATCCCGGCGAGGGCATTCTTTGTGTATTTATTTATCACAAATGCTTGTTCCTTGGTCATGGCTGTCTATGTATTTAAGTATTTATATCTATCTATCTATTATATATATCGTCGCCTGGTACCCACATCACAAGCCTTAATTGAGCTTACCGTGGGACTAGGTCGATTTGTGTAAGATGTCCCAAGATATTTATTTATTTATTTATTTATTATATGCGTCTTCACGTCGCGCATAAAGTTTGTCTATGGTCAGCTAATTTTGTGGACAATACTACTTCATCATCAGCCTATGATAGTCCACTGCTGGACGTAGGTCTCTCCTATTAACTATGCGTATAGACGCATTAGGAGGTAAATGCCCATAATCGCCACGCTGGGCAAGCGGATTGGTAATTGCAGTAATGTGTCCACTATGATGACGCTGCTGCCCATCATCAATCTTTTATCAAGTAATGGTCAGTGACACTTCGTCGATTCAATACTACTTACCTTGATAAAAACCTGATGGTGACATTGCCATGGAATAGGTTTCTTTTTCTGATAAATATATTACTTCAGTTTTCTTGATATCATGTTGCTGCTGATCTGGTGTTAGCAAAATGAGTTCTCTATCAGTCTGGCAGTCAAATCTGGATGGTACGCAGTGGGGCTTCATTCGGATTCTTTTAACCGAGCCCATGATTTTGTACTGCATATAATTTTCCATGTCATTTTCTAACTGAAAGGTGAGTTAGATAATAATAAATAACGTAATACTAAGATCTTATACGTAAGTACTCACAAATATTTGAGCAGACCTCTATAATAATTATACCTAGTTATTTTTCTAGCAGAAACGAGAGATTGACTAAATCAAACATCGACATAACTGTTATCTATGCGTACACCCTATTCTCATAAACATACTAACTTCGTAAAATCAGGTAAGCAAGAAATACAGGACCCATCTACGCTTTATTTTTAAATATCTAATACTTCATATGAATTATTGCCAATAGCGTTAGAATGTTTCTTATTAGTCTTTGTTCTTTTAATGGGCACAAAATACAAGACACAAGAAAAATAATGTATCGTTTTGAATATGGTTTGCATTCTTGTAGATTATCTCTAAGTTACTGCGCATTATTTAATAATTACATTTATTTATCGACTACTACAAGACTTATCGATAACAATTATGTCAATGTTTAATTTTGTCAATCGCTCATTACTGCTAGAAAAATATTGAGGTATAATAATAATATTCATCTAGTGAAAGTGCTATACATATATGTAATTATATGTATATATATTGCCTTATCTAGGTTGTTAACTGTGTATGTGCAGATATTTTAGCACCTTGGCTACTACAATATAATTATCTGTATTTAGTGGCGCGGCTGCAGAATGAGAACATATTATGTTGCCACTGGCACCAAAGCCGATTGAGGTTTAGACTAGCAAGAACTGTATGCTACTTAAATATTATATTACATTGCTATATTCGATCAATCAATTCAATAGTTGGCAATGTAACATAATATACAAGTTCATCCTAGTCTTAGCCTCAGCCTCGCTTTAGGCTCAGAACTCATACTTTCACTATTATTATGAACTGGAGTGTACTTACAACAAAGTGATCTTCGCAAAAATAAATTATAGTATCTGACGAATAGGATCCAGGATCTTTTTTAGCAAACTGTAGCCATGTGTTGCGCATATTTATTTCACTGGGCACTCTTATCCATAACTTTCCTGGGGTCTTGACTGATGTGTTCTTACAATCCCGGACAACACAATAATGGTAATTACTATATTTGCCATGTATACTAGTAGAGGCCATGATTTCTAATTAAAAATTATCAACGTGACGCGGTATATAAAAACATTACTATGACAGCTGGATAAAATGTCAAATGTTTGTTTTCGGTTTGAGTGACGTCAGACGTCACACCACAGATAATCTAAGCATAACATGGCTAGTATCGTTTTCGCCCTGTAACGAAAGTTTAAATCTTAAGTTATAATTTTGCGGTATTCTAGGTCGTGAAAAAAAATTTTTTTTATCTGTTAATCAGATATTGATTAATAATATAAGACAAACTTTAAAAATGGTTCGAGTAGTCTATTGTATGTTGATGGCAAACAAGCACATGAACCGTTCGATAGTAAGCGGTAGCCGTACCCTGCGGAGGCCTGTGACATCAGTAACAGTGATTTATTACAATTGTTGTTGAAATATTACGATACATTTTGAAGGAGACGAGGTAGGAGGTCGCACATACAATTTTACGTACGCACGCTGATCTATAGATAATGCGGGGTTCAGACTCTCGCGAGGCGCCTCTCAACTCAAAGGCACTCGGCACGAGCATTGGCGAGCGGAGATAGCAAGAGTGTTAGTCAGAAGTCAGAACAGACATGTTTAAAAAAAACAAAGCATCACTATGCAACAACAACAAAATGAGCGAACTCAAAAATGTGTTGATTCCATCGCTTCACCTGGGCCGCGTTTTATAAAGTTACATAATATTATTACAATTTCGCTTTTTGCCTCTCTAAAACACGCACATATTGGTTAGAAAGAGACAAACAGCAAAATTGTAACTTTATAAAACGCGACCCTGGCGTCCTTAGAATCGAGTACGAAAAACCGACAAAAAGCGGTAAGATAGAGACGCGAGGCGAGCAAACGCGAGCACACTGTTCCACTCACGTACTCGCCTCATAGAGCCTCATCATCATCATCATCATCAGTCTAATACAGGGTGCTCGCGAGGATTCCGAAAGATTTTAACTATGCATTCTAGACATTAAAATAAACAAAAAATATTATGATACCTAACGTCAATTACACCAAAAAAAAAAATTTTTTTTTTAGGCTTTTTGAATACTTTTTAACTATTCCAGTACTTTTTATCGTAACAACAATTTGTTTAAATTATTTATTTCAATAGTTATTTTTAGGTACACGTTATTTCGTCAAGTCTATTCGTATTTTTTGATTGTGAGGCAAAATGTGTGGTAATATTAGAACACATTGTGGTAGCATTGTAACTAATCAAAAAGAAGTTAAATGACGAGTTACGTCCAAAAACTTATTTCGAAAAAAGGTTGATTATCTTTGAAACCAAGCCGAATCCAGGAAATTTGATATAACATTAAAGACTCTAAATATGGTCAGGAATCCAGCATTAAAATCTTTCGGAATGCTCACGAGCACCCTGTATAAATATTAGATGTCATATACCAAAGAAAAACGACCAAGATCACCTATGTCCGAGGTGGGGATCTAACCCACGTACTCAGCTTTCGCGGCTGATGCCTGTACCCATCGGCCACTCGGTCTTAGCAACCACCGGTCAAATTTCTCGGGTATATGCAATCCCTTACAAGGCTATGGATATGTTCATCAGTCTAATATCGCTCCTCCTGTAAAAAACGGTCATAACACAAAAAAACGTATTTCGAGAAAATTGCATTTAAAGTTTTTATTTCGGTATTCGATTAATTTGTGAATGTATGGTAATACTTACAATTATTTTTAATTTTCACACTACTGTAAAATTTACTTAACTATTAGGTTAATTAAATAATAATAATATAATTATATAATTTGCATTTTTTTGTGTTATGACAGTTTTTTACAGGAGGAGCGATATGTTAGTCTACTGCTGGACGTAGGCCTCTCCTATTAACTATGCGTACAGACGCATTAGGAGGTAAATGCCCATAAACGCCACGCTGGGCAAGCGGATTGGCGATCGCAGTAATGTGTCCCCCATGATGACGCTGCTGCCCATCATCAATCTTTGATCAAATAATGGTCAGTGACACTTCAATCCCTTAGTAGACTCTTACGACACCCGCAGGAGGAGTTGGCGTGGTGACAAATGTATTCTTACTGCCGTCACCACACGGCTACACGGATACACCTAAAATTGTATTGCTAACTTTCTTAGATATACGCGAAGAACGGCGTCACGTACCCGACATTCTAGTGGAAAGCACCTGATGCTGACCATGTTTTCTTTTTAAGCATTATACCAAGATTGTTTGGAACTTATGTACAGTCGCCATCAGATACACAGGTAAGGGCGGTCACGGTGCTCAAAAATACATGCACTTTCACATGACAATTAAATAAATAAATAAATAAATATCTTGGGACATCTTACACAAATCGACCTAGTCCCACGGTAAGCTCAATTAAGGCTTGTGATGTGGGTACCAGGCGACGATATATATAATAGATAGATACATATAGATACTTAAATACATAGACAGCCATGACCAAGGAACAAACATTTGTGATAAATAAATACACAAAGAATGCC
>JALPQI010005908.1:0-65886 GCA_025490895.1 Thaumatotibia leucotreta | reverse complement strand
GTTTTTTCGGTCACATATGCGTGTCACCGGCGTCGAACGTGTTAAGAATGTCCCAGGTTAATTTTATTTATTTATTTTTAAACTAATATCGTTGCTCGTGTATTTAAAATAAGCATTTATTTTCACAGGCACAGGAATGGAAGTTAACGATGAATTAATACTAACGTCGAGCGACGAGGGGTTAGCCAAAGCCAGTTGGGCGAACAGAGAAGACCCTTCGTATGTCCTCAGTGAAGATAACGTTAATAGAGGCCAGTTCGACGGCGTGTTGCGAGTGGAGGGAGTGTTCTTAGGTAATTCTATTCAATCATGAACAATATGAAGATATGTATATTGAAATGTTGATTATAAAGAATAACCCTCTTCATAAACGTCTCCTAACTTAACAAGCCGCTAAGTATTGGCTGTTCCTATCGCTCTTATGTACATATTGATAAGACCGAATCACACAAACAATACATAGCGGCTTGCTAAGTTAGCAAACGTTTATGAAACATTTCGAAACATTGGGACACGTTATGAGAATTATACATCATGCATTTTCGCGAAGCATTCGATTGTTCGGACCTCTTTACACTGGAATCTGGAATAAATATTTTTGTCTTTATCAGCTATTTCCATTAACGGTTTCATTTCACTTAACCTTTAAAGCCCAAAAGTGACATTAAACGAATCTGGGTCAAGTACCTCGACGTCTCAAGCATCGGAGTGCCTTAGGGTTGCTTATTGGAGCCTTTTCTGTTTATGTCCTACAATTAAAGTAATTTAAAATTATTTGGTGTATTATAGTCTTTTTGAGATCTCAAACACGTATCGAAGCATTTGCCTAGTTTCTCCCCTTTTGTAAAGTATGTATGCATCTTCCGATATACATTTTTTAAAATTCCTTAGCCATATAGCCTGACACGTGATACTGAGCTCCTTTTCAGTACAGCTGGTACTTTTTACGCTCTAGTTCGAAAAGTGGTTAATAGCTTGTCAGGTCTATATTTTGTAGGGCCATCTGTACTGAAAAACATCGTACGATACACCCACGAAAAGGAAATTATTACTCATGTCGATTTAAAATTTTAAAACACTCCCTTTGGTGCTTAATTTTTTTTGCACTTATTTCGAATTTTTACTATTATAACGTGTGGTGACGGCAGTAAGAATACATTTGTCACCACCCCAACACCTCCTGCGGGTGTCGTAAGAGTCAACTAAGGGATTGAAGTGTCACGGACCATTATTTGATAAATATTGATGATGGGCAGCAGGGTCATCATGGTGGACACATTACTGCGATCGCCAATCCGCTTGCCCAGCGTGGCGATTATGGGCATTTACCTCCTAATGCGTTTATACCCATAGTTAATAGGAAAGGCCTACGTCCAGCAGTGGACTATCATAGACTGATGATGATGATGATGATGATGATGATGATGATGATGATGATGATGATGATGATGATGATGATGATGATGATGACTATTATAACTAAAGCTAGCTATAAATTCCAGGGTTCAGTGAAATAGGCGTGACAGCAAGACGCGGTGCAGCGCAGCACCCTGTAAACAATACACTGTCAGTGACAGTTTTGCGTCCGGAACGAGTCATAGACACCATCTTCGTAACCAGCGTCGCTCTGTTTGTGAGTATATATTTTCTCTCATTAGGCTGCCGACTCCAGTAGGCTTAGCACAGGATGAGTGCGACAATATGTCGCCGCGAGATAGACTATCCATCCCTCTTTTATTCATATAGTTAGTAAAAGATGGAAAATCTATCTCGCGGCGACATACTGAAATACCAATCATGTGCTAAGCATACTGGGTTCAGTGAAGCGTGAGCAAAACGCATCGCAGATAATTTCATCTTTATTACAAGATAGAAACTTCATATACTTACAGTGTGTTACCATGACCCAGGCTTTTACGAAAATGACTAATAATAATACGCATTACTGGCAATCTTTTTCAAGTATTAAGAGTTGACAAATAGTTATAGTTCATTTAATTTGAAGTACATTTATTGCGTCACACTAAACTTTTCTTAGAAAATTTATTGCGTTTAAAATTAGAATTTTTAATCAAATAATGCTCTCGGTTTGGCAAAAACATCTGCAACTCAATCCTCGTTTTTAATAAAAGCCTGCATGAAATTAACACACTGTATAGAACTGAATTTGTGTGTGTATAGTCGCTTGATTAGGTACTTCCAATAGGCGAAACCCGGTTGAAAAAAAGCTCAAGAAGTATTTTACGAGTAAATAGTGTGACAGTGACAAATTTTCCGGGCCAGTATGCTTAGCACATGATTGGCGCGACAGTATCTCGCTGCGAGATAGTCTATCCGTCCCTCTTTTGTTAAAATAGCTAGTGAAGGACGGGAGATCTATCTCGCGGCGACATACTGTCGCACCAATCATGTGCTAAGCCTGCATGTCGAGTCGAATTTGATGCTATGTTATAGAAGGACTTATGATTATTTACAAGGCACTTAAAGATATATTAAAGAAAATCACGAATACTGTACACGCCTTACATGACAATAAGTCATAGCGATAATGGAGTGTTAAGATATTTTTGAGCCCTCCGGACGCTTCGATATAACTGATGGCGACTGTACGATAGCTCGATAATAATGTTTCACGAATATTTGTTTAAGCACAGCACTAACCCTAAGGGTCCGGCTCCACTGACGCGGAGCGGAGCGGAACTGTGCAAAATTGACATTTACATTCTTCAAATTCGAATTCGAAACACTGTGATGCGATCTCATTGGCCGAGCTCCCACAGCTCCGCTCCGCTTCGCAGTGGAGCCGCACCCTTAAGCTTTCAGCGATCGATATGTTTACTTATTGCTTGTTTAAAGTTTTATCCGCGTGATTATCTATAAGTGCTAAATGGGTTAGTTTTCTCATTACCGTACTCACGGTATTTATTCGCTGCTCAGTATGTGTTTTGTATCGAAGGTTTAAACTTAAAAAAGTATACGCAATGACAATAGATGTGGAGAAAATAAATAGTGTGCTTGCGTTTGTAAGTTTTGTAGCAGTTTGTGGCAATTATTATTTCGCCAATTTGTTTAATGAACAGGTAATGAGCCATTCAGTTCAAAAAGCTATGGAAAGCCCAGGTTTTAGTATTTGATAGCTTTACTTCGCGTTCCAACTTTTCGTTTTTGGTTGTACAGTCAAAGACAAAATAAGGTGTACACAAAAATGTTCAAAAATATGTCCCAGTGCACTCAAATTCTGTGTAATAAGAACGTCGTAACATATTTATGAGCCGATTCTCTCTATACTTATTTTTGCACTTGACTGTATTGATACAATTGACTTTTGCAGGCTACCTGCATAAGTCAACGTTACAAGCCCCCATTTTCTAACTTTGATGCGGTTTTTATTTGACGTTTTTGTCCAAATGGGCATAGTTTATGGAAAAGGTCCACAAAAATCTGTCAATTCATTCATGGGTCATTTATTTCAGTGACAAAATTCAGAGTTTGGATTATTTTAGCTAAACTACGTCCAGGGGCCCGTTTCTCGAACGCTTCTAACTTGTAATACAAGTGGAAGTCTCTTTTTAACACTATTAATTAGATAAGGGCTTCCGCTTGTATTACAAGTTACAAGGTTTCGAGAAATATATTCTTTATGCTAATTGACTAATTATGCACTTTATGCGTGTTGTAATAAAAATATGACATGGAACCTTCATGGCAATGCCTTTATACTGATTGTGTTTTTTTTTCAGGTGTCCCTGATCTTTATAAACTTCGGGTGCGCGATGCACTGGCCCACAGTCAAGGAGGTAGTTAAGAGACCCGTCGGACCTGCCATAGGAATGTTGGGACAGTTCCTCTTTATGCCACTGGTGAGTTTGATACCTATGAGTTGTGCTAAGTAACCGTTATACCTACTGACAAAATATCTATTAGATGCAGTAGTAAACCAGTTTTTGAGACTAAAAACAGGCGTGTGTAAATACGAAGAAAGCACCCATAGAAAAGCTTAATATCTCGCTCTTTGGAGTAACAATACTGTTGAAGGTAGTCAGGATTAATACAATAATATGTATAACTGGAATGTGTGGTTTTTACTTAATACATTGCAAAATCTTGCTCTTTACGGCAAGTCGTTGGAAAGTGAATCCATTCTATCTACAACAGTACTCGATACCATAAAATGGGGTCAACATCAACAGATATGAAACTCACGGCAACGAGGGACCAAGAAAACTTTTTTTAATTCATTGCCCATGTCTACCCTTTTCAAATCCGCCACAAATATGCCATCACTGCATAGTATAAAACAAAGTCGCTGTGCTGTCTGTCCGGGACGGACTGTGTTCTCGTATGCTTAAATTTTTAAAACTACGCAACAAATTCGGAAGCGGTTATTTTAATAGATGTGAATGATTCAAGTTAGTACCAGTATTGCACCCGTGAGAAGTCGGGGCGGATCGCTAGTTTAATATATGAGCAACTACGGACTTCTTGGTAGATTTTTTATTCAATCCTCCCATTTCAGATGTCATTCGGCCTCGGTTTCCTAGTCTTTCCGGGCTCAGACGACGTGTCAGCCGCCATGAGACTTGGCATGTTCTTCACCGGCGTGTCCCCTGGAGGGGGTGCCTCTAACATCTGGACTTTTGTGCTTGGAGGCAATCTGAATCTGTCGCTTGCTATGACTTCTATATCCACGCTGGCCTGCTTTGGTGAGTAACTGATATACTACGTATTCAGAGATCCTTGTATTATAAAACTAATCTGTGACAGCATCAGTCCTCGAAATATGTCACCTCTTTCTAGCACTTCTCGCTTGACCCTTTTTAAACGTCCAGATCAAGCCAGACCCAGACGCTCAGTGTAATTACGTGATAAAAGATTCCAACTCCTAAAATGTACAATTACTATGAAAGACTCCTTTTCCAATTTTCGACACGAGGCGAACATTATGACCAGATCAGAATCCGATTTTAGTGGTGCCATGTACGTAACTAAAAATTGTGACTGCTTCACTAATGATCATATGCGTATTGCGTACTGCGCCCGACGTTTTGAGTAGTCATTGTGCTTACCATGAGGTGCCGCCTCGTTATTAAAGTGGACTTACTTTGCGCTCATTACGAACCTCGGCCATTTTTGGCCGAGAGCCGAGAGGGACATCCCGGCTTGATTTTTGGCCGAGTATGCCGAGACTGAGATCTCGGTCGGACCTTACTTTCTATCCATCCCGCTCATAAAGCTTATTCACGAAATAAAGTAGCCATCGTAAAATCAGTCTCTACTGTTACACAACCAGTGTCATGTAGTTCTAACAGCCGTGGGACTGTAAATTGATTCTTCTGTTTTATGTTTAACAATACAATATCCAAAAGCATTCGCTGAAAAGTCGTAAATATCAAAATAACTTCAGACAATGCTGAATGCAAAAGTTCACGCCCAAAAAAGTACGAACTTCCGAGACGATATCAACAATGTTAGTCTTGAAATAATTAATAAAAATTGTAGACACGAGATTCACAGATTATTATAGTATCGCTATTGTAATTTAGTTAAGACCCATTGGGAAACTAAATGACCCAAAATGGTAAGATAAGTAAGAAACACTACTTAAATCCAGAAGTTTTAATAAAAGTCCATAATTATGGAGAAATGTATATAAATATCAACCACAGCATCCGAGAAGATAGGTAAAGAGCCCTTCTTTGTAATAACACCCATACTAAGGTATGGTCTCATACAAAAAAAAGAATTACACAGCAATGGCTACTTTATTTCGTGAACAAGCCTTACTCGCGTCTCGGTGCGACCCGGACTGATAGAAAGTAACGCTTTAATATCGCGGCGGCACTTCATGTTACTACTACTGGTATTAATTTCATAAAATACTGACCTAACCCATCTCTTCCAGGTTTCATGCCAGCCTGGCTCTTCTCACTCGGGCAAGTTGTCTTCCGCAACGCCAATATCGTGGTCCCGTACCGCCGAATCGCCTCCTTCGTCATAGGCCTCATAGTACCCATGGCCATTGGGCTGGGCATGCAGCGATGGACGCCCAAGTTATCCGCTTTTATGGTCCGGATTCTGAAGCCGCTTTCGACTTCGCTGCTGCTGTTTATCATCGTGTTCGCTATAGTGACGAACTTGTATATCTTCGCGCTGTTTACTTGGCAGGTGAGATAAACTTTTTTGTGGGTGTAATACATTATTTGAGGAGTGTCTTTTCAAAAGGGCTTATTTCCAGTTTGAACTTTTTTTGAGAAATTGAGAAAAACATAAATCCATGCTTTCCATTTCGATATTCTTTCTGTGTTTTTGATATAGTACTTAAGTAAGTTGATATAAATGTTATGGCACTAAATATATTGCTTTATTAACTTAAATATTAAGTTAATATACCATAAACATTCAGAATTAAGCCCTTTTGATGCGAAACTTTTAGAATTAAGCCGTTTTGTTGCGTACTTGTGAACTTATCCAATAATACTGAAGCTGTTTTTCAAGGAAATTTTACAAAACCTTCATTTATGCAAAAAGTACTTAATGATAAGTTATTATAATAAATATACACTTCGAAAAGCTCATATCATTTTCTTAGTATAAGGGAGAAATAGGCCCTTTGACACGGACTTTGATATTTTTACATTTTTGAGGACAAGAAGAGGCTTATGAGAACTTGAAATTCAAAACATACAGGGTGTTCGTTTCGATTTGCAATAAATTAGACAGGTTACTTGGGCCATTAATAGAAGTTGTCTGGTATATCGGCTTTTGGAAAATTCGATAAAAAATATATTTTTTTGTTTTCATACATAATAAATGAAATGGTAAGTGTGAGAGAACCTTAAGAATAAAATAAAAGTTAATCTCAGGTGACTGACGGCACATGTCAAAATAAGTAACATTAGAATATAATAAAGGTTGCAATACACATGTTCAGTGATTAAACTTATTTTTTGAATAACTCAATAACGGTGAGAGTTAAAACATTAGTTTCTTAGAGAAATTAATTATGTTTGACCTAACTAAGCTTCCCTTAAAGTTATAGCATATGAAGAAAAACATGCTGTATATGCATTTCTCTACTTTTAGCAAAACTACATTCATAGTTAAAAAAAAGTCGAAAGTGGAAATAAGTCCTTTTGAAAAGACACTCCTCATTTAATCACAATTACCACAGACAAAACAAAACACACTCGAGTATCATATCACATGATCAGCCTGTAATCAGTCCACTGCTGGTCAAAGGCCTCCCCAATTACCTAAACGTATGGACGCATTAGGCACTGATCTCACCGCGAGCTACTAAGTTATGAACTATCGTCTGCGACCATATATACGTCATGGACGTCTAACGCCAGCTCAAAAATGCCCCCAAAAACAATTGTTCAATTGTGCCAAGATGGGCAGGACATAGCGCTTTTCTTAACACCGCGCATATTTCGGCGCAACACCTTTGACAAATGTTTTTTTAGAATATAGCCAATCAAAACTTTGATGGACCAATGACAACTATTTTTAAATGGCGGCTTAAGTTTTGATAGGTTGATATTGAAATTCGTTAGCGTGATGCATTGAAGAGGGGGCGACATTTGTCAACTAAAATTCAGGACCGGTTTTGAAAGGCAATTTAGTATGGCGTGCAGCTTCCATGTTTTATTTGTTCGTAGACTATCGTCTATCGTAACCCGGCGGTGATAGCTGATAGCCGGGCAAGTATCGCCGTGTTTCTTTTATTTACACGGGAGTGCGTATATTTTGTTCGTGTTTATAGCCCATAGTTCATAGCTTAGTAGCGCACGGTGAGACCAGTGCCTTAGGAGGTAAATGCCCATAATCTCCACGCTAGGCTAGCGTTCGGCGATCGTAGTAATGAGGTGGACACACTTCACTATTAATGATGCTGCTGCCCATCATCAATCTTCAGGAAATAAATTGTTAAATGGACAATGTGGTTCCGTTTACTCTTTCATCGAAGTCCTTGTAAATCTGTTGAAATTTTGTATCTAACCTTTTGAATGCCAAGTTGTTGTGATATAATTCAATCATACATACATCTTATGTAGTCCTTGGCGTGAGTAATATCATAAAGACGTTAATATGTTGGCGGTTAAAAGACTGAAGATATTCACCTCTAAAGGCCGAAGTATCAACACAAGTATCTATCTACACCTGTCTATTTATTTATTCATAAATCATCGTTTAATACACATAACACAAGCCGTAATTAGCATACAGTAAGACTACATCGATTTCCATCCATTATTTTCAACGAAACCGTCAATTTCAGATCATCGTCGCCGGAATCGGCCTCCCCTGGCTGGGTTACGGGTTCGGCTACCTCATAGCCAGATTACTTCGCCAGGAGCATCCAGATGCCCTCGCCATATCCATAGAGACCGGTGTACAGAACACCGGCATCGCTATATTCTTGCTGCGGTATGCTCTGCCGCAACCGCAAGCTGATCTCACTACAGGTAATAAATTTCCCCATAACATCTAGCCATATCCATAAAAGCGATAGTACATAAGCATAATACCGGTATCGCTATATTCTTGCTAAATTTGGCCTCAAGCACAGGTTGATCTCAGTACAGGTAACTATATTGAAAATAAATTTCCCCATATCATCTGGCCATATCCATGGAAGCGAAAGCACATAAGTATAATATCGGCATAGCTATATTTTTGCTGCATATTCTACCTCAAGCTAAGGTTGATCTCACTATAGGTAACTATATTCAAAATAGGTTTCCCCATAACATCTGGCCATATCCATGGAAGCGAAAGCACATAAGTATAATATCGGCATAGCTATATTTTTGCTGCATATTCTACCTCAAGCTAAGGTTGATCTCACTATAGGTAACTACATTGAAAATAAATTTCCCCATAACATCTGGCCATATCCATGTAAGCGAAAGTACATAAGTATAATATCGGCATAGCTATATTTTTGCTGCATATTCTACCTCAAGCTAAGGTTGATCTCACTATAGGTAACTATATTGAAAATAAATTTCCCCATAACATCTGGCCATATCCATGGAAGTGAAAGTACATAAGCATAATATAGACATCGCTTTATTTTTGCTGCGGTATGTTCTGCCTCAAGCTAAGGTTGATCTCACTATAGGTAACTATATTGAAAATAAATTTCCCCATAACATCTGGCCATAACCATGGAAGCGAAAGTACATAAGCATAATATCGGCTTCGCTATATTTTTGCTGCCGTATATTCTGCCTCAAGCTAAGGCTGATCTCACTACAAGTAACCATATTGAAAATAAATTTCCCCGTAACATCTGGCCATATCCATAGAAACGATAGTACATAGACATGATATCGGTATCGCTATACTCTTGATAAATCTGCAGTATCTGCACCTCAATCCTCGGTTGCAGTAAAACCCTGCATGATGTTAGCACACTGTATTAAATCGATATAGTCATTATTCTAATAAATGATTCCCATGTTCCAGTGGTCCCTGTATCGGTGGCTATTATGACCCCGATCCCAATGACCTGTATCTATATCTACCAGAAGCTGAAGGCTTGGTGAGTTATTTTTTATATCTTTTGAGTTTGAGTTCTTGCCCTTATGTCAATAATGAGTTTATTTTGATATTTTCTTATTTAAAATTAATTTAAACTACTATTCTTACTGACTTGTAGAAAAATATAGATTAACATTTTCGATAGATTTTTTAAAGTACATTTTTTTTTTTTAATACGGGAGATATATTTTATGAGATATTTAGTGATTTGTTAAATAATTTTATTATAAATATTTTATAAAAGGGGCAAATACTTTTGTTACAGTAAATTGCGGAGATTTTTTTACAAAATTATTCACAAAACATTTTCTTTATTTTCCATATAAACATATCATCGCCACCATTACACCATACGAAATTGCGATTTTAGTAAGGGAGGTATGTCCACAGAAATACAATATTTGTCTTCTCTAACAATTGTGAGTTTCTCATGCGAAAGATACCTAAATACTGTTGTCAATATGTTGTCTTATTGCATACCTATATGACCGGGTGGTGACGACAGTAAGAATACATTTGTCACCACCCCAAATCTTCCCACGGTGTCGTAAGACTCGAGTATGGGATTGAAGTGTCACTAAAGAAATAAATACTGTTGTCAATATGTTGTCTTATTGCATACCTATATGACCGGGTGGTGACGACAGTAAGAATACATTTGTCACCACCCCAAATCTTCCCACGGTGTCGTAAGAGTCGAGTATGGGATTGAAGTGTCACTAAAAAACTTCGATGATGGTCAGTAGCAACATCATAATAAGAGAACACACACGATCGTCAACCCGCTTGCCCAGCGAGGCGATTATGGGCATTTACCTCCTAATGCGTTCATACGCATAGTTAATAGGAAAAGTCTACATTCAGCAGTAGACTGAAAGACTGATAGGTATGTTATTAGCACCATATTGATAGTTTCAAGGTACCTTTTTTCATGAGAATGACACGAATTGGGAATTGGTGACGGTCATATTCTTCATTTATTAACGCTTCTCACTTCTGCACTACGCTTTCACTAAGGTTGCAAGCTGTCAATAATGAAAATTATTGACAGTATTTATTGACAGTCTGCAGCCTTTGACATTTTTGTTTTGTTTTGCACCCTGGATAACTGTTGTAGCTTTTGTGTGTGACCCAGTTTTGTTCTTCACTTATCTATTTTTCAGGGGTCTTAATGCATGGCATAAATGCCTAATAACCCTATTACTATAAGTGTACACTAAACTAAATAATAGTTAATTTTAAATAGTTAGAGAATTGTGAATAATCTATTTCCGGATTATATGTATACAAGCGCTATCAAATTTATCGAAATACTAATTGATCTCTATCTGATTACGATTTAATTATCAAGATATCTTTAATGCATGTTCAAACACTTTAGATATTTCGAAAAGCGACACGACAGTGTTATTTAATGTAATGTTTAAATATTAAAGCTCTTCTTCTTCGAAATATAATCTGGCATATTCCGTCAGTAGAAAAAAAAGTTATTTAAAATTAAGTCCATCATGACAGTCGTAAATACTGCGAGAATCATAAGAATACTGCGAAAATATGACCAGCATATTCTCGCAGTATTCTCACGATTCTTATACCGACTGAACTTATACGACCGTTGTATAATAATTAATAAGTAGCTACCGTTGACTATGGTTGCTAATCTAGGGGGATTAGCATGCAAGTTACCGACCCTTTAAAAACCTATCCATTCGTTTTTTTTTAAACCCCAAAATGTATGGAAATCTTTGTATCTTTAGTGACAAGACTGACTATAATCAAAATCTCGGCAGCTATAAAAAATGCGGGTTATTCTACTGACAAGTCAATTTGCCAGATTATGTTACTTATCGAGAACTTCCTCAAAAATAGACAAGAGGGACAACTAAAACATGCATTTAATATTAAAAAATCGCCCCGTTGAAAGTGGAACATTACTCAACTTGTCTGTACAGTCGAAGACAAAATGAGGGGTATACAAAAACGTTCAAAAATATGTCCCAGTGCACTCTAATTCTGTGTAATAAGAACGTCGTAACATATTTATGAACGGATTCTTTCGATACTTATTTTTGCACTTGACTGTACACAAAAATACTAACAAAAAAAAATTTTTTTTTTCAGCTATGTCGACCGAAACAAGCACAAAAAAATCGTTGAACACGACGCAACTCCCAGCAGTGAGGCGCCTCAGCCAATCAACGGTGTCGCAACCATTGATGTCGAAAAATAAGGACATTCCGGCCTAAGGCCAGGTCTCGCGCTTTACCACTATAAGGGGGTGAATGAACGAATGAATTGAATGAATACTAAGTAGCTTAGAAAAAAAAACTCACAGCTGTCTTGACACGGAAAACAAGTGAACATAGGTTTCTAGAGCGTAGGAAGTCAATTGCAAAGCAGTTTTTACGCTTTTGCTTGGTCGAGGAGGAAGGTGAATTTGTCAATGTAGAAGTTTTTAAAAGGAATTTAAAGCAATTTCAAATTAATTTTGATGACATATTGGTGAGATTGATGATGGGCAGCAGCGTCATCATAGTGGACACATTACTGCGATCGCCAATCCGTTTGCCCAGCGTGGCGATTATGGGCATTTACCTCCTAATGCGTCTATACGCATAGTATAGTTAATAGGAGAGGCCTACGTCCAGCAGTGGACCGAGATAGGCTGATGAAGTGAAGTGACATATTGGTGTATGTTATATATGTTCGCATACACCGTAATTTGCAAGCATATGGTAGTTCTTGATTTCTGCATTTAAGTCGAAATGCTAGAATGCACTGCTGCATGAGTGGGCTGTTAAATACTGAAATGTGACTTTTACTCTAAGTGGAAATTACTGAAAACAAAAAAGTGCGCCATTTTCAGCAAAAATACTTATGTCGTGTTTAATAAAACTTAAAAAAAAAAACATATCGTAAACCGCAGTCTATATTAGAATGACCTTGACCAATCACAAACTGGGATCAAATCGTTCATTCAAATTTCGTCATTCGTTCATCTCACCGCCGCGCTGGCAGATCTCGGCGTGGTAAAGCGTCGCAGTCAAAATTCAATGTTGCCAGCCTAGAAAAAGTGACAAGTATTTTTGAGATCTGGTTTTGCCGTATAATTAAGTAACTAATATTTTTGGAGGAAAACAGTTTAAATTTTCGACACATGTTTTTGGTGCTCAATTTTTTTTGGAATCAAAGTTTAAACTTAGCGTTGTTTAACGCATTTTTAGCATGAGGCCTTCATATGTTTTGGCCGTGCTAATATTTATTTGAATGACATTCCTACTTGTCATTATTTTGGAAATCACCTATAAAATTGTACGTCACTTTTATTTTCAAGCACTTAAGATCTGGGTGAGGTTTTAACAATTTAGTTAGACACTTTGTTTACTTTTACCACATTTAGTTTTGCTTGTTGCCACGTTGTATTTAATTACCTTAAATTGTCCATTGTCCGATTGAGTTTCTATGTATAGTGTAGAAAGATTAATTTTGAGTGTATTTTTAAATTTTGTATAGTATGTAACAATAAATGTTTTATTACTTGAGATCTAAAGTGTGATGTTGCTTATTACAATAGTCTACATTAATACAAGTCATACAACGTGGTATTTATTTGCTTTTAAACGTTTTAGAATGTTTTGTCACTATAGTTGTCGGGGTGAATAATGAGCAAGCTGGAATAACTTATGAATAAAAAACTAAATTTAACAAAAAAAAACAATATTTCAATAATTTATTAATTTTATTAAGTACCCAAGAGAACAAAAATAGAATATTGATTAAATAATGGTTTTCATTTGTACTTTATATAAACTTGCTTTTTTTTTCTTACTATAGTACTTCTGTACTGATTTTTAAGGCCTCTAGGGTTACAACCGGCCGTAAGCTCGTTTAGGTAAAAGCCTGCTCATAATTTGTCCCGCCAATTGACATGTCGGATTTCACATGACTCGTTTTATAGGTGAAACAGATGTGGAAGGCTGCTATGGCATGAACAGTATTTGTTAAGTTATTGAGAACAATTTAATTATGTTAAGAATTAAATACAAGTTTTTTATTTATTTGGTGGTTTTATTTCAAGTCGCAGCTTAGATTATACAGTCAAATACATTGTAGGAGCCAATGTTTGATAGGTACAGGTAAATTCAATAAAGCTGGCACGAATGAATCGAGTATGTGACTAAAAGTATCTATGTGTGGCTGTCAAAATGACAGATACCTACAGCTTATCATTCATTTCATTCATTCCATTAGTGCCAGCTTTGGTGAATCAACCTATACACCATGTGTTTACTATCGTGTTCAGAACTGTTTGGCCATTTTGACTACCACGAAGTATTGGCGCTAGCACAAATAAACATAAATGCGCATAAATGGTCACCTATACGCTGTCCAATCCGCTTGTCAGTAAAAAAGGCAGCAAATAAATATTTTCTATAGTCAACCAACTCTTCCCGCCTACATTTCTAAATTTGCCGTCTTTTTCTACTGAAAAGCTGAACAAGTTGGACAAAATATAATTGTGTTGGCAAAGGACTTACATCAAAGAGAATATAATCACTGTTCTAACCTACATAAAGTATATGCTGCAGAATAAAAAAAAACTTAATTCGACACTCAAACACCTGTCATAATGCATGACCATCCGTCTCACAACAAAATGTCAACAGCGTCAAACAACACCACAACCAAAATGGGCACGAAATAGCCCATAACATAAAACCTTACAATGTCTGCAATGTAACCAATCCGCCGCCGACCAATACCAAACCGAACGAAATGGGTACCGCAAGTCTACATAAGCATTTACAAACACTATTCCAAATCAAAGGATGAAACGAGCCTCCGTAAATACCAATTCCAATAATGAATCAAGTACCTAATGTAGCCTAATTATAGCTACTCACTTACAGTAACGTATTGCCATTGCGAACTAATGAAGCTCACGTAAGATTAGGCAATAATTCTTAAAGTATAAAACCAAGTCTAATAATGTATCAAAGAAGTAAGTCTTATGAAAAAGCAGTACACTCAGAACTTTCAGTAATGTATTGCCACTGAACTAATGAAATTCACGTTAAATTGAGACAATGTATCGAGTAGGTAATCCGAGCCTAATTAAAAAGGACTTTACACAGAACTTTCAGTAATCACTGTGAACAAATGAAATTCACGTAAAATTAAGCAACAATTCTTAAAAGACGAACCTACCAGTTCAAGCAATGTATCGAGTAATGCGAGCCTAATTAAAAAGAAATTTACACAGAATTTTCAGTAATGTCTTGCCACTGAAATAATAAATCCCACGTCATATTAAGCAATTCTTAAAAGCTCTAGTATCGTTCCACTCCACTTTTGCCACGATGGGTAAACCAAAGCGTGATCCACCAACCCCGACGTTTCCCTACAAGATATCGAAGCGGCTGAATCTGATGAGTGTTCCACGGCCCACGTTCACGGTTTCTGATGAAGGCATGCCGGGGTATACCCCTGGAGGGATTAGGATGTCAGCGCTCCGAGGAAAGGTTACAGAGCGGGTCAATGAAGCGGCGTTTCCGTATTTGCGGTAAGTTAGTTGGTAAAAAGCCGCAAAATTATCAGGCGACTAAGGCCTTCTTTATGTCTCACTCTGACATGTATCTAACAAGTGTAACATAGATAGCATGACGCTAAATAGGTAGTTTTGCGGCAAGTAGGTATAGGTATTTTGTGAGTACCTGCTTTCAGACTCTGATATAAGTGGTGAATATTAATACCAACCAATGTACACGTTAAAGCTAAAAAAATGTAGGTAATATATTGAATTATTAGTAGGTAGGTACTGTGGGAATGTCTAGGCACACCTCGGATAGTGGCTATAAAATGTTGGTACTCGTAAAACAAACGCGTTGGTAGGTACCCGTAAAGTCTAAGCTCCTGTAAGTGCACGCGTGCCATTCTAGTGTGGATGAGATAAGACATGCCAGGGTATCTCATCTGAGTGGAGGGACCGCACTTTCTGTGGGAGGGTCATACAGCGTTCGCGAAAACTGTCGTCTTTCCTGTGGACATTGCGAAAGTTAACGGTTCTGGGTCATACAAATGAGATTTTGACCACATAATTCTTAAGAATCAGAAGCCACCTATCGACTTGTATTCGTCCAACAAGAAAATTTGGGTTCTAGAGACCTTAACGTTCATATGTCCACAGCAAAGATTTGTAACCTAACTCATACAAAAAATCTATATTACCCGGGAGGCAGGGGGTGTTCATAATTTACGGTAGTACTAAGTACCTATTTATTACACTGTGATCTATCAGTCGTCCTCAAATAAGCGTGGGTAAAACCGATTGTTAAGGCAAACGCAACGCTTGCAAGCCTCGCGCACGTGTACTGTGATATTTCATACGATACATCGCGCACGCCGCATGCCACGCACACGCGGGTGGTCGTTAGGCTTTTAGGGTCTTGTCCATTAATCACGTCATACGATTTTGGCTTATTTTAGACCCCCCCATCCCCCATGGTGATACTTGGTGATATTTCCCCCCCCCCCCCTCATAGCCAATATGACGTGTAATTTTGTAACTTAAGTAGTCCTTTTAATAACACTTCAATTAATGTACTTTATTTAGCACACGTGATGGGAAAAAACTTTTTTGCCAACTACGAGGTCAATATCCGCGAAGTTTTAAAAACTCAGTTCAGGATTTGATATCTGATTATGTTTTAAAAAAAGTATGCTGTTCAGCAGAGAGTGACAAAAATTACACGTGATTTGTCCGATGACACTATGGTGATAGTTGGTGATTTTTTTTACCACCCCCCCTCCCCCTATACAGTACGACGTGATTAATGGACAAGCTCTAGGTACTTGTACACGCGTGATTATCCCACGCTATGATCTATGGCTAATAATCCCTAAATACTTCCAGCCGTCTCATCCTAACCAAACGCATGTACAAGCACATGTTCCCAACCGAACGTATCGAAAAAATCGACCGCATGATAGAACTATCCAATAGCACAGCTTACTCCAAGCTAGCTGGATGCGTTATCGACCTCAAGACCAAAGATAAGAAGGAAACGAAGAAGAAGAGAGGATGGAGCGAGACAGAGTGGAAGAAGCATATGGACTATATCTCGCAGATTGCGAACCCTCGAAGGGACTTTACTGTCGAGGTGCCTAGGGTGAGTGGAAATTTAAGCTGCATGCAGACCAAAAGAGCATTCGCTGTTCTATCCCCCACTTTACGAAATCAACGAATCACGTTGCGTGTAACGATCGAATTTCGTTGAGTAGGGGTATAGAACAGCGAATGCTCTTTTGGTCTGCATGCACATTTAGGTTGTGTACGTTCAGCGATTCTATCACGAACATTGTAGGTAAAACGAAAGGTTCCAATTGATTAATTGTCAAAGTTGTCCCTCTCCCCACTTTTTTAAGTTGGAACTTTTAAAATTATTTCCGCTCTAAGTCGCGAGCTCTTTCAAGTCTCTTCTCTCTATATTGGTACAGTCAAAAGCAAAATAAAATGCATATAATAAGGGTGAATCAACTTTTTTCGGTCTGTTATTAGGTTATTATCATGATTACGGTCTCCTGAGTAACCCTGGTTTTATGCAAAATTATTTTACTTAAATTATGAAAATGAAAAACAGACCGAATAAAGTTGATCTACCCATAAAAATGCTCCAATGCACTTTAATTTTGTGCAATAAGAACGTCGTATTCGTCGTCGTATCGATTCTTTTGATAGGTACATATTTTTGCACTTGACTGTAATAGAGGCAGTCCAGCCATGGACTGATATATGTGTCATGTGGCATTATTGCTTTCAGCGCGGTGAGAGGCGTAAGTTGGAACTGCTGATACCGCGCATTAACATCATGGCGCTGATGCCAGAGTTCAAGGTCTACCGCCGACCCTCGCAGGAAGACAATTACAGGGACCCCACGAAGGTGAATACAGCTTGATTTATTAAAGATAATAATGGATCCAGAAAGTCATATACTACCGCGAAAAATCGAAATTCGTAAATTTCTTCGAGGATTTTTCTCTGTCACTCAAACGAAGGCGTCATTAGAGTGACAGAGAGAAATCCTCGAAATTTATGAATTTCGTTTTTCGCGGTAGGGCCGCTGGTCATAACCCCCTTATTCATAAACGTCTCCTAACTTAGCAAGCCGCTAAATATTGTTTGTCCCTTTCGAACTTATCAATAGATACATAGTGCCTATAAGACCAAAAAGGGACATACAACACTTAACCGCTAGTTAAGTTAAAAAATGTTTATGAATAAGGGGTGTTTGTCAGTTTGCAGCTGTACAAATGTAATATTTGATTTGTAACTATTGTCCATTTAAAACACTCCCTTCGGTGTTTTAATTTATCGCCACACGTTTCGTACATTTCTTTGCACTGCACTTGTATTGTAATGTACTATTTCGAGTGGGCAACGTTAACCCTTAGACAATTTGACAGCTCTGCTAAAGAATTCAATTTCGAACCTCACGTGCCCCCCTAAAAGGTTTTCGGAAGTTCAAGTTTCAGAAGAGTTGGAAAATGTTTGAAACGGAGGCACCATAAAATAATATTGCAACCAATTATTTGTATTTTGCATTTATTTATTTGCATCCTAATGAGTTCTAATCAAACTTTTTCATTTTCCTCAGGTACCGCCAAACGCCCTCCGATATATCATATCAGAAAGAGTGAAAAAACTAGCTAAACCAAAAGAACTACAAACTGGAGACTGAGTCCTTCAATATAAGGCCAAAAATACAATAAAGGATTACAAGAACTTAAGATGACTGAACTCATGGAAATTTTCGATAATTCGAACCACATAGATGTCAACTACATATCTGAATCGCGCCACCACTTGAAACTTCAAGTAATACAGTCGAGAGACTTGTGAAAACCAAATGTTAAGAAATATAGCCCGTAATCATGAGCAAATCACAAACCTGTCTATTCTCTAGTATTCCGAATAACAGAATAAGGAAGATACTATGTGGATATTTCGCGATCAGTGTACCGACCTTCGCTACCTTAAACCATAGGAAATAGAGACGATAATACAAAGCATGTATTAAACTGACAACATGCCAATTGCCAATAATGAATTACAATAAAGATTCGTCAACCCGGGATACAGACTGGGAAAATCATTCCCTAACTTAAGATCTATGGAATAGAGTTCAAAAAATGCTGTGAATTCAAAAGCATTTAGAAGTATCTTTGAACAGTGGTAAATTATTCCTTCCTTATAGAAATACACTTCGACTAACGATACGCAACGAGCTTTCTGCTAAGATTTTCTTTTCAAGACTGGTATTGATCTGGATTCTAGTCTCTAAAATCATGAATTTAAATACTGGGAATAGTTTCAGAGGCCGACTAACAAATGAACCTATTTTATGGATTCCGTTTTCAGCCTACAAGGTAACTGATAACAGCGAAGAAATAGAAATACCTGGAAACGAACCAATTTCTAAACTAGTACCAATAAAACAAAAGTTCAATATTTATTTCGTTTTATTTACCTATTATTTACATGGTAACTGATTTCAATACTTAAACAATACTGGAGTTAATAATTTCATCCGGATGTTAGATTCGACAGATCACGATTATAAATTCATAAATAAATATAAATAAATTACCCTTATAACTATTGCCTCTATTCACGGGAATTGTACTACTTAATTTGAAAAAGATTGTTCTTTTAAGTCACGATTTTTGACTCGATATTTCCCAGCGAAGACAAAAATGGTTAATCAATTAGGGAAATGGTATATCTGTGTATTCGTCAAGATTCTCATTTTACTTAAACCTTTTAATTAACCCTTTGACCGCCACAGTCGACCATAGACGACAACGGCAAATCGTGACTACGACGCCAATGACGGCACTGGCCGACAGCTACGCCAATAAAGTAGGAACTTACGCGGGACGCCGTAAAGTTCAATTTCGCTTAAATAATCGCGTACGCGTGGCGTCTGGGGCTCAGCGTATTCCTTCGACGTCTGGCGGTCAAAAGGTTAAACGCCTTTCCCTCTCGCATTAAAATGTGACATACACGCCGGTATCTCTATAAAAGAACAACGAAAATAAACCTCATCTGTCAGTAAGACAATATACTCGATGACCACTTTAGTGGCTGCTGGCGCGGTAGGCAGGACAACACAACACCACTTTAGGGGTTCTTGGCGTTCAAAAGGTTAATTACTATGTTCAGCAGTGAACGTCTTTTGGCTGATATAATGATGAGGAGTTTTCAATCAACATTCAAACCACTTCCCCATTGGGCGTTGGGACGGTAAATGATGGTAGAATTACTGTGGCGGCGGCGTGAGACTGTGGATGATGGCATAGGTGAAGTCTTTGGTGGTGGACTGTCCGCCGAGGTCCTTTGTTCGCACTTTGCCGTCTACGAGCACCCTGGAAATACGGTAGAATTTATTGGGTGTGTGCAAAAATTGGCCAATTACGTGTTTTCGGGTGGTGGTGGACCCATATTGTAGTCTTGGCCGAGACCGAGACCGAGAATAAATTTCATTCTCGGCCGAGACCGAGACTTGGTAGAAAGGATAAAAAACGTATAAATTACATAAAAAATCCCTAGCAAATACCTATAGTAAGTCCAACGTCAAACTAAATACAGCAATTATTTCGGATATTTTCTTTTTTTCAATTTTTTTTTTATGTAGGAACCCCACAAACCGGTATTCGAATTTTAGGTATTTTTATCGATAGTATGATAGGGGTCGCTTCCTCTAAAGTATTCTTCCGTTCATTTCAAAGTGAAATTGAAGTCAGTTCATATCAATATGAGACCAAAAAAATCGCAGTAAGTTCGAGAGATGGCGTCAAGCTCGCCAATTACAGTTCATTAAGAATCTCAGCCACGGCCGAGAGTCGAGAGGGATATCTCGGCTCGATTTTTGGCAGAGAATGCCGAGATCTCGGTCGGACCTTAGAATTTGGTGATTATTAATCATTGTCTTGGTATGGCGATTTTCGAAATGGCAGCACTTCCCTTCTTTGACGTCAGCAGTGGACCATTTTGGGCATCTATGGGTTGACCCGTCCATCGGTATACGTACTTGTTGATGGCATTCTTGATCATCTTGGAGTAGGAGTGCAGGTTGACGTGAGCGAGCAGGTTGGCGGAGCAGAGCAGCATGGCGCACGGGTTGGCGATGTTCTTGCCGACGGCACCGGAGAAGATGTGCCGGGCACCCTGGACAACAAACACTTTATTATTATTTCGTTTTATATGAAATTCCCTCGTATCTCCAAGTCCCCTCACACAGCGCACTCCGGACTATACGAAGCACCAGTGATCACCCCAGCCCTCCCACGAGTCCACGAGTCCACTCGCCAGATTGTCCCCAATGTCCCTCTGTCCCCCTGTCCCCTCGAGTCCCCAAATCCTCTCACCTACTCGAACACAACGCACTCCGGACTATAGGAAGCACCAGCAACCACCTACCCCTCCCACAAGTCAATGTCCCCCTGTTATCTCGTGTCCCCAAATCCCCTCACCTGTTCAAACACAGTACAATCCAGACTATACGAAGCACAACCAACCACTAACCCACCCACAAGTCCGCTCGCCATATTGTCCCCAAAGTTCCCCGGTCCCCTCGTGTCCCCAATCCCCAAGTCCCCTCACCTGTTCAAACACAGCGCACTCCGGACTATAGGAAGCACCAGCGACCACCCCAGCCCTCCCACGAGTCCACTCGCCAGATTGTCCCCAATGTCCCCCTGTCCCCTCGTGTCCCCAAGTCCCCTCACCTGTTCAAACACAGCGCACTCCGGACTATAGGAAGCACCAACGACCACCCCGGCTTCTCCCACGAGTCCACTCGCCAGGTTGTCCCCAATGTCCCCCTGTCCCCTCGTGTCCCCAAGTCCCCTCACCTGTTCAAACACAGCGCACTCCGGACTATACAAAGCACCAACGACCACCCCAGCCCTCCCACGAGTCCACTCGCCAGATTGTCCCCAATGTCCCCTAGTGTCCCCAAGTCCCCTCACCTGTTCAAACACAGCGCACTCTGGACTATACAAAGCACCAGCGACCACCCCAGCCCTCCCACACGTCCACTCGCCAGGTTGTCCCCAATGTCCCCCTGTCCCCTCGTGTCCCCAAGTCCCCTTATCAACTCGAACACAGCGCACTCCGGACTATACAAAGCACCAGCGACTACCCCAGCCCTCCCACGAGTCCACTCGCCAGATTGTCCCCAATGTCCCCTCATGTCCCCAAGTCCCCTCACCTGTTCAAACACAACACACTCCGGACTATAGGAAGCACCAGCGACCACCCCGGCTCCTCCCACGAGTCCACTCGCCAGATTGTCCCCAATGTCCCCCTGTCCCCTCGTGTCCCCAAGTCCCCTCACCTGTTCAAACACAGCGCACTCCGGACTATAGGAAGCACCAGCGACCACCCCCGCTCCTCCCACGAGTCCACTCGCCAGGTTGTCCCCAATGTCCCCCTGTCCCCTCATGTCCCCAAGTCCCCTCACCTGTTCAAACACAGCACACTCCGGACTATATGAAGCACCAGCGACCACCTACCCCTCCCACGAGTCCACTCGCCAGGTTGTCCCCAATGTCCCCCTGTCCCCTCGTGTCCCCAAGTCCCCTCACCTGTTCAAACACAGCGCACTCCGGACTATAGGAAGCACCAGCGACCACCCCAGCCCTCCCACGAATTCACTCGCCAGATTGTCCCCAATGTCCCCCTGTCCCCTCATGTCCCCAAATCCCCTCACCTGTTCAAACACAGCGCACTCCGGACTATAGGAAGCACCAGCGACCACCCCGGCTCCTCCCACGAGTCCACTCGCCAGATTGTCCCCAATGTCCCCCTGTCCCCTCGTGTCCCCAAGTCCCCTCACCTGTTCAAACACAGCGCACTCTGGACTATAGGAAGCACCAGCTCCTCCCACGAATTCACTCGCCAGATTGTCCCCAATGTCCCCTAGTGTACCCAAGTCCCCTCGTGTCCCCAAGTCCCCTCACCTGTTCAAACACAGCGCACTCCGGACTATAGGAAGCACCAGCGACCAATCCGGCTTCTCCCAAGAGTCCACTCGTCAGATTGTCCCCAATGTCCCCCTGTCCCCTAGTGTACCCAAGTCCCCTCGTGTCCCCATATCCCCTCACCTGTTCAAACACAGTGCACTCTGGACTATAGGAAGCACCAGTGACCACCCCAGCCCTCCCACACGTCCACTCGCCAGGTTGTCCCCAATGTCCCCCTGTCCCCTCGTGTCCCCAAGTCCCCTCATCTGCTCGAACACAGCGCACTCCAGACTATACGAAGCACCAGCGACCACTTCAGCCCTCCCCCGAGTCCACTTGCCAGATTGTCCCTATGTCCCCAAGTCCCCTCACCTGGATTCCAAGGATTCCATTCCCAGGATACTATATCCTGCCCATCTTGTATATAACGCCATGTCCTGCTCATCTTGGCACAATTGAACAATTATTTTCGGGGGCGTTTATGAGCTGGCGTTAGACATAGCGTTGAAAATGTTGGAAAAAAACAAATATTTTTTTTCAAAAATGTATGAAAACTTCTTTTTTTTTACGTTTTTTCAGAAACAATCAATGTCACTGTCACTCTTTGCCATCTGTTTCAATTGACTTTTCCTCTGTGACATCGCGTTCTCCTGGTATAAGTGAAAATTAGACCTAATTTACATTTACATTGGTTTAGAGTTGAAAATTAAAGTGGAAAATTTCATTGTTTTTTTCGAAAGAATCAGGCAAAAACGAGCTGTTTGGAAGAAACGGGATTTAATCCGGAAATTTTCAACGCTTAAGACATCCATGTTATTTATGGTCGCAGCTCTTACCTGTTCAAACACAGCGCACTCCGGACTATAGGAAGCACCAGCGACCACCCCCGCTCCTCCCACGAGTCCACTCGCCAGGTTGTCCACAATATTGCCGTACAGATTAGGGGTGACCATCACATCGAACTGGTTGGGGTTTGACACCATTTGCATGGTGCAGTTGTCGACGATCATTTTTTCAAATTCGATGCGGGGGTACAGTTTTGCCATCTGAAACAAAGTTAAGGAAAATTAGGAAATTGTTTTAACTGAGTATTAAATTTTTCTTCGCATAACGCATCAGTATTGTGTCTGTGTGTTTCGCTTTGGGGTTGGCAAGTTTGATTAACGAGTGCAAGAGAATGTTAGAGAAGAACGAATGTGTTAATAAGTAGTATTATTTAATTAATGTTCGTGACGCTATGGTGTTTAAGTAACTGTAAGTTGCGAATGTAATTTTTATTAAATAAATAATGTATTGCGATACAGCGAGGAAATGCCGCCAGCATTATCTTAGATTATCTTAGATATAGGTTCTTAACCTAACCTAGATTAGTTAGATTTAATATACATATGTATATACATTGTACAATTTTAAGTGTTAAATTATGGTTGAGTTTTGGTTGGTTGGTTGGTTCACTCATTAGGACAATAATTTAGTCGAACTGCGATTATTGGAAGGAGTTAAATAGCATATTATCTTAGATTATCTTAGATATAGGTTCTTAACCTAACCTAGATTAGTTAGATTTAATATACATATGTATATAAATTGTACAATTTTAAGTGTTAAATTATGGTTGAGTTTTGGTTGGTTGGTTGGTTCACCCATTAGGACAATAGTTTAGTCGAACTGCGATTATTGGAAGGAGTTAAATAGCATAAGGTACAAACCTGTTCGCAGCTCTTAAGGAAAGTGCCGTCGCCAAGTTTCATAATGTTAGCCTTATGGACAGCGGTGACCTTCTTACGGCCCATCTTCACGGCGTAGTCGAAGGCGAATTTGGCGATACGGTCAGACTTGGCGGCTGTGATAATCTTGAGGCACTCTACCACTCCTGAAATGTCACATTGAGTTCAATAAAAACTATCAATTAATTAACGTTTTATTATTTGAGCATTTCTCCGAACGTTTCAATCGCCGTGACTTCGGTGGTACAGGTGTAGTGAGAAATTACTTGCCTTCGGAAACGTTCGTAAACACATGCTGTTTCAGGCAGTGTCACCGAGTCTGACTGAAGTAGCATGACAGCTATTACTGTCAGTCTCAGTGAGATAGACTGAAACAGCATGACGTTGACGAACGTTTCCGAAGGCAAGTCATTTCTCACTACATCTGTAACATTATTTCTTACCCGATTTCTATGGGTATCTCATACATTTTTTGGATATCTTGGTAGTTGTCAACTACGTCTACCAATACAGGGTGGAAAAAGATTTTGGGTCAGTGAGGGCAACTACCAGATCCCGTGTTGCTACGCGAAAATAGTCTTAGGATGTATATCCAAAAGTCCTTGCATCTCTGACGGAATTCGTGTGATAAAGCTGCCACCGAAGTCACGGCGGTTCAAACGCTCGGAGAAATGCCCATTTATTATATGGCGGTCATTAAGCCGGAAAACAAAACTCGAGCGGCAACCCCGATGCCGCGGGTTGCCATGTATAAAATACAAACTGTTTGAGCTCAGGGTATAACATTGTGGTATTTTATTTAGCCTAAATTCGAGTGAAATAAGGGGATGGTGGTGTGTAATAAATCTAGATTACATTAAAGGATTGGCAGTACGCCCAGGACCATAATTAGATTTAAATTTTTATTGTTAAATTAAATTATTGTAATAATAGTAATAGACGTTGGGCGTAAAATATATGAAATTAGTTTTCATTACACCATGGCTAATTTATTATTCGCTGTGGATAAAAAATGAATTGTATGTCTTGAGCTTGTGACAATCCGTTTTGTGATTTACTGTATAGATTTATTGATAAAGATTAAACTCATAAAAGCAGTAGTATTTCCATTTTTTTTTTTTATCTAATGTCATTTAATTGTAATTGAATTTGGTTTTATATAGTAGTAATTTTTCAATAAAAAATCTTATTTAATGTCTTTTAAATTTGAATTTTACTGGATATGTTCTTTCCAAGGACTCTAGATATTATATATTTAAAAAAAACGTACCAGGGACAGATTCATGCTCCAAAGCAGAGTATTCTCCCTCTGTTTGCTCTCGGATGATGATGCAGTCGACGTCCTGAAAAGAAAACGTTTTAATCTGTCTCAATGATGTCATAAAATCAATTGACGTAAGCTTAAGCAAACATTGTCGGCATTAATCGAGTCAGATGGGCTGGGGTAGACTCAGATGCGTATAGGCTGAGCTGTGGTGTAAGGCAGGGGGGTTTGTCATCCCCGATCCTTTTTAGCCTTTATGTAAATGAGCTGATCGAACGGCTCAGCAGGACACATGTCGGCTGTCATATCGGTGAAGTCTGTTTTAATAACGTAAGTTATGCGGACGACATGGTCCTGCTGGGACCGTCGGTAGACTCCATTAGGGTACTGCTCCGAGAATGTGAAGGCTACGCTCTACAGCATGGTTTGAAATATAACGCGAGTAAAAGCGAGGTTCTAGTATTTAAGGCTAAAAAATATAACCCTCAGACGCTGCCGAAGATCATGCTTGGGGGCGAGCCTCTAAAAATAGTGAGGCATTTCAAATACTTGGGCCATATTCTCAATGAGGATCTAAGTGATGATATGGATTTAGAGAGGGAAAGAAGAGCGTTGTCAGTGAGGGGTAATATGCTTGCCCGCAGGTTTGCACGTTGTAATGATCAAGTTAAGTTGACGCTTTATAAGGCATATTGTCAAACTTTTTACACGTACAGCCTGTGGGTAAGCTTTACACAAAGAGCTTATAACACCCTAAGGGTGCAGTACAACAACATCCTCAGGATGCTGCTGAGGCTGCCGAGGCACTGCAGTGCATCAGCTATGTTTGCCGAGGCACAGGCCGACGACTTTTTTGCCATTAGGCGGAAAAGAATTGCCTCTTTGCTTAGGAGGGTACGTGGCAGCTGCAACAGTATGCTGAGGGTGTGTGCGGATCGGTTAGATTGCCCGCTAACCGGGTACTGGGTTGGGGTGGTCATTGGGAGGAGCAAGTGATAATCTACATTCCTTGTTCATTCCTTGCTCGTTCGAATGGTAGCCTTCACCGGTTCCTCGTTATATTGTTGTATTTGTGTGTGTTATTATATATTATGTATAAAGTATGTAGTAGGTAAGCTAGTAACTAACGTAGTCATGTAAGTCCTATGTGTACTTTTACTAACAATTGTATGGACACTAGTCTGAAATAAACCATCTTTTTTTTTTTTTTTATTAAATGATAAAAAAAAATCAAAATCTTAACTGTTTATTTAATCATCGTGTCAGCCGAAAGACGTCCACTGCTGAATATAGGCCTCCCCCAAAGATTGCCACAATGTTTTATAAGAAAATAATTACCATGTTTTAGTTTAGTGCAATCTTTGAGGTCTAACCCCCTTATTCATAAACGTTTGTTAACTTAACAGGCCGCTAATAATTGTTTGTCCCTTTCGGTCTTAACAATTTGTCCATAAGAGCAAAAGGGACAAACAATTATTAGCGGCTTGTTAATTTAACAAACGTTTATGAATAAGGGGGTACGATAATAACAATGAATTATGAAAATAAATAGTATCCCCCTTATTCATAATTCATAAACGTTTGTTAACTTAACAAGCCGCTAATAATTGTTTGTCCCTTTTGCTCTTATGGACACATTGTTAAGACCGAAAGGGACAAACAATTATTAGCGGCTTATTAAGTTAACAAACGTTTATGAATAAGGGGGTATGTTTATAATCGGTTGCATAAACATGAAATATATTTTTATTTTTTCATAGGAGACGTGAGAAGCAGTACGTGTCATAAAGTATCAAAATTATTTTCGTCTTGAGCGTTAACGCATCCCTTATACTTTAAAACGCTCAGGGTTTCACTTTAGAATCTCTCACTACGTTCGGGATTCTTTTATGGAATTCATCGCTTTATCGGGCTTCGGGTTAACGTCCTCGCCGGAAATATATATACACCGTGTTTTTATTGATTTCCGTTAAATTGGACAGGTTACTTTGGACATTAATAGAAGTTGCCTGGTAGATAGGCTTTTGTTAATTTCGAAAAAATTTTTTTTATCGTTTCATACATAATAATTGTAATGGCATGTATGAGAGAACCTTAAGGATAAGATCTCACGCGACTGACGGCACATGTCAAAATAAGTAACATTAGGATGTAATAAAGGTTGCGATACACTTGTTCAGGCATTAAACTTATTTTTTTAATAACTCACTAACAGTAAGAGTTAAGACACTAGTTTCTTAGAGAAATTGATTATTTTAGACCTAAATAAGCTTCCCTTAAATTTAACGGAAATCAATAAAAACACGGTGTATAATATAATTCTGATCCCTTGTGACACAATCTATTATTATGATAGTTATCGTATTTCAGTGCAATGAGGGTTTTCTCGAAAACGTATGCCACTAGTTGGCGCCACTTAGCCGTAAGGTCCCGCTAAGAAACCTAATTATCTAGCTCCAAAGAAAAACTAACTAGAAGGTATTTGAAATTTTTTATATAATTTTATTAACTCATACAAAACTACAGGCGATCTGAGAATTTAGACAAATTTCTGGACCTGACGCCCCAGTGCTGCCACCTTGGTGAACGTCATTTCCACAGAATTAGATTTGGATAGAAGAAACAAGTTCATTCATTTATATGGCGGCCGAGCGTGTCAGATTTTGTACTGAAGTTGTTACTTGCCTATGATTTTAAATATGTCTCAGGCCCTTGAGTATTGATATTTTTTGTGTTGTTGCAATTAATATTACTTAAGGAGGCGTTATTAATGTTTTTGTTCACTTCAACTTACAAAATTTGACACCCGAAAGCTGCAAGCTGCGATTAAAGACGGACAACTCAGTGGATTTCACTGAGTTCATTTGACACGCTAAGTAGATACATTTGCTTGATCTATGGTATATATGACATCTGTGGTCATTTCAGAAAACCCTCATTATTTACCCTATCTTTGTAAGTACCTTGTGTCGGCAGTTGACGTTGGGATGGCGGCCGAGCGTGTCAGATTTTGTACTGAAGTTGTTACTTGCCTATGTTTTTAAAGCTGCGATTAAAGACGGACAACTCGGTGGATTTCACTGAGTTCATTTGACACGCTAAGTAGATACGTTTGCTTGATCTATGGTATATATGAAATCTGTGGTTATTTCAGAAAACCCTCATTATTTACTCTATCTTTGGAAGTACCTTGTGTCGGCAGTTGACGTTGGGTAGCGACTTGACGTGCACCACGTTGGCGTAGAGGTCCAGCGCGTTGCGGTTTCATGTTGAGGGTCTGCAGCTCGCCTGTGTGGAAGTACCTTGTGTCGGCAGTTGACGTTGGGTAGCGACTTGACGTGCACCACGTTGGCGTAGAGGTCCAGCGCGTTGTTTCATGTTGAGGGTCTGCAGCTCGCCTGTGTGGAAGTACCTTGTGTCGGCAGTTGACGTTGGGTAGCGACTTGACGTGCACCACGTTGGCGTAGAGGTCCAGCGCGTTGTTTCATGTTGAGGGTCTGCAGCTCGCCTGTGTGGAAGTACCTTGTGTCGGCAGTTGACGTTGGGTAGCGACTTGACGTGCACCACGTTGGCGTAGAGGTCCAGCGCGTTGTTTCATGTTGAGGGTCTGCAGCTCGCCTGTGTGGAAGTACCTTGTGTCGGCAGTTGACGTTGGGTAGCGACTTGACGTGCACCACGTTGGCGTAGAGGTCCAGCGCGTTGTTTCATGTTGAGGGTCTGCAGCTCGCCTGTGTGGAAGTACCTTGTGTCGGCAGTTGACGTTGGGTAGCGACTTGACGTGCACCACGTTGGCGTAGAGGTCCAGCGCGTTGCGGAGCTTCATGTTGAGGGTCTGCAGCTCGCCTGTGTGGGAGAAGTCTGGAGTGGCCAGGATTCCCTGCAATATACAATAGATGAAAAAAACGTTCTTGGAAAAATTACCTTAAGATACCTTAATTTTCTACTTTGTTAAATTTGTTATTATTCTGATCTTTAACTGTTAGTTTAACTCATGAAAATGGTTTGTTTTGATATTTAATGCATGTAATATCTAAGTGTATTTGATGTTACTATAAATATGTCATTGCACATTGGAGGGTACCTTGTCGCGACTCTTTAGAATGCAAGCTAGAATGGACCTTATGTGTTCTTTAATGAAGTCCCTTTTGAACACCGTGGCGGGTTGCCTTTCCGTGTGCACTGGCATAGATAAATAAATAAATACATAAATATGTAAATACTTTATGTACAAGACAGTTTAAAATTGTAAAAAAATGAGCGCTGTCTTGCCAACAAACTGCTTCTGCAGTTTGGCAAGTAAATGTAAGAACCTACTTTGAGTTAACATTTTTGGTAAATAAATTTAAAAAAAAAAGATATCAAAATAGGGTAAATTACTAGTAACTGGCCATGGCCACTCTCCAGTGACTGGACACCTTATAATAAAATGAACTTTTTAGTACAGATGGTGACTTTTTCAGGCTCTAGTGCGAGAAGTGTGTCATTTTACGTCAGGTCCAAAACTTCGGAGGGCCATCTGCCCTAAAAAACGTCGTACGAGACACATGCAAAAACGAAATCCGTAACTCGTGTCGATTTAAAACACTCCCTATCGATCGTGTTTTAAAATATCGCCACTCGTTTCGATTTTCATGTTTTTCCCACTTGTGTCGTAATGTACTATTATGTGCTTATAGTTAAAACCGATGTGTCATGTCAATGTCAATTACTCTTCCTCTTCCAGAATGAATTGAAATTATAAGCACATAGAGTTGATACTATCAATTTACCCTACCTACAATCCAACTAAAAATGTAAGAAGAATACCTATATTAGTCAAATTTACTCAAAAAACATTTTGTTTCATGATTAGTCGACTGAGAATTATGAGTCTACTAATACTCATATCCTACGAACAAATAAAACACGGAAGCCGCACGCCATACTAAATTGCCTTTCAAAAACGGTCCTGAATTTTAGTTGACAAGGTGTCACCCCCTCTTTAATGCATCACGGCAAAGAATTTCAAAATCATCCTATAAAAACTGAAACCGCCATTTAAAAATAGTTGTGATTGGTCCATCAAAGTTTTGTTTGGCTATATTCATTTATCAAAGATGTTGCGCCGAAATATGCACGGTGTTAAGAAAAGCGCTTTGTCCTGCCCATCTTGGCACAATTGAACAATTGTTTTTGGGGACATTTTTTAGCTGGCGTTAGACGTCCATGTTATGTTGGTCACATATCTCATGCGTATGTGTGTGTCCCTTTCTATCAAACGCAAATTGACACATAAAAGCGAATAATCAGCGAAAATTTAAGGAACGACAAACGGGACAGAATCGCATAAAATATTGTCTTGCATTAAAAGATGAATGTTAATCGTGAAAGTATACATTCCTGGCATTGCGATGACTTTTTAAGGACAATTCAACCCGATGAATGAATTCAAATGAAGTAAATATCTATGTTGCCGCACTACGCGTTTACCAAAAGAGTCGTTACTACAAATATATATTATACCTAATATTTTCTTCAGTTACCGCGAGGATTACACATGAAATAAAACTATGAAAACGGATAAACTCGCGTATATTAACTAATTTTAACTTCATTTCATTCCGACGTTTCGAACACTTTACAGGGTTTTCATAGATATTCCACCAGTTTTCATAGTTTTATTTCATATATTATACCATTCTTCAGTTCAAAGTAAAAGAAAGGTAAACAAATATGGCTGACTTTCCATAGCATTTGACGTCTTTGACACATACTATTATCGTGAAATACGAACGTAAATATTATTAATTTAAACATAAAATGTATGTTAATTTCAGGTTTAAGGTTTTAAGCTGGTGATAAGACCAAGATTGTTTTCTGAAAGTGCGTGATTATGAAATAATGCAAGTTTGCAGGTTTGTGTTTACTTTTAACTGACGAATTACCTTGATGCAGATCTTGTTACGCGCGATAGAGTTGACGACATCTTCTAACGGGGCGCTCAGCGTCGGGTTGACTTCGGAGAAGAAGAAGGATTCGAAGTCCACGGGGATACCTGCCGCCTGACACAAGCGTACATCGCGTACCATTAGTCCATCAGACAAAAAAATACCACTTAAGTTTTTGTGGAACAATTGGGCTTAGTTATGGAATATCGAATCAAGCGACTGAAGCCTGTCATTTCATTTAAATCTTTCTGTCAAAAACTAAAGATATTATTTTCAGTGACAGACTTCTGTCGCTTGATTCGATGTTCCATAACAATGCCCAATTTAGGGTAAATCCAAGTAACTGTAAATCATACGAAAAAACCTAGAAGTAGTATAAACAATAAAGAAAAGAAAAGCAGCATACTTTCAACAAATATATAATTACATAGAAACACAAAATATAACCTACTGCAGTTAATAATTGAAGGAAAAATTGAGGGGAAGCGTGGGCGTGGTAGAAGACGTACTTCATGGACTAGGAATATAAGAGACTGGTTGGAAGTAGAGAGCTTGCATAGTTTGATTCGTATGACGGAAGATAGAGGGACATATGGGAGATATGGGATATATATAGAGGGGATAGGGACATATGGACGTATGGTCGCCGACCTCCTGGATGGAGATGGCACTTGAAGAAGAAGAAGAAGTAACTGTAATAAAAGTGACCATTTGGACCGTCTGTTTCTCTACTTATGTTATGATCTAAGTGTAAATGTTACACTGTATCTGGATAAGTATTATTTTGATATCTGGACATAATAACAGTAAAATTTAAACCTGCAAGAAATTGGCCACTTTCATTATACTCTTGCATGGAATTGTCCTCTATATCAAAATAAATAAATGGATTGGGATATCTTACACAAATCGACCTAATCCCACGGTAAGCTCAATCGAGACTTGTGATGTGGGTACCAGGCGACGAATATACATAACAGATAGATACATATACACCGTGATTTCTAATAACCCGAAAGATTTTAACAGTGTGTTCCTGACCACATTTAGAAACTATAATGTCGTATAAACTTTTCTGGATATCGCCTAGTTTCAGAGTTATTACCAATTAAAAAAAAAACATATTTTCTAATTGTAACTCGGTATAAATGGTCTTTTTAACCGCGTTGGTGTCATTATGGAGAATAGTCTCACTAACCTCATTAATAGATGTCGAAAAGTGAGAAATAAAACCTTTTAAAAATGAGGTTTTTGTAAAAAAAAACCTTAACACTCATTGTAAGTGCTAGTTTCATGAATAACTTTTACTTTTGATGTTAAAATACATTCAAAAATTAAATAACAATTGAAAAAAAAAATTAAAAAAAAAATTTTTTTTTCGCCAAAAATGACAAAAGTCATGTAATATTTTTTGTTTGTTTTTACATAAAAAATGGGTGGTTAAAATCTTTCGGGTTATTAGAGATCACGGTGTAGATACTGCAGCCTCATGGCTTTAAAGACAAACGGGTCTTCTTAAGTCACGGGGGTTAACGGGTTAAGGGAGTCTGCCTGCGACCACGGGTGTAACGTCATGCCCGAAACGTCAGGATATAATTAAACGTAACTTTACGCGATTATGACCCGTTTGTCTTTAAATATGACTGATTAAAAGTCCTTGGTCATCCAAGGAACAAATATTTGTGATAAATAAATACACAAATAATGCCCTCGCCGGGATTCGAACCCGGAACCTCCAGCTTCGTAAGCAGGGTCACAACCAACTAGGCTACGGAGGCTCCTCTATATCATTTAATAAAGTATTTTGATTCGTGTTTTTTAGTAGTCACACTACTATGTAAGTACTCTAAATTATAAATTGTAAAAAACCACTCTGACCGAATGGTTTAGACATCAACCGCAATAACCATACATACGTGTGTTCGAATCCCACCTGAGACTTTTTCATTTACTATTTTAAAAACATCTTGGATTTATTTACATTAGCATCCCAAATAGAATATTACAAAAAGACTTTACAACTTATCCTTACATTATCATCATGTGAAATCTTACGTGAAACTTTCTACTTAATTTGAGCTCTATGCCCAACAACATAAGACTCACCTTAAAGACCTCCTGCACGGAATAGACGAGCTCAGGTCCGACGCCATCTCCGGGGATAAGGGTGCACTTAATTCGTCCCTCTTTGCTCTATATCAAACAATATACTATTAAAACAAGTAATGACGGAATCACTGATGAGTTTTTTGTGCAATAGCCACTCACTTGCTTTGATTTTTGCGATAGACTCTATTTCTATGTAAAATAAGAGCTATGATATGTAACAAAAGCTACATGGAGCATGTCAGTGGCTAAGAGGCAAACAAACGGATAGATCACGTGTTGGAAAACAACTACCGTCGGCCATGAATATGCACTTGGGACTCCCTTGGTGTTGCAGGTTGTATGTGTACCTACTTACAAAGTGCACATACAAATGTAATCAGAAGAAGTAACTGGATTATTTTTGGCCTTACTCTGGTCTATCAATGAGTTAGGACTGCATATAGTGCATATTGATTATTGATAAAGGGCTAAAATACTAATAACTGACATACAGTTATTTTTGGCTCGTCATTCCATTGATTTGTTTTACTTTGAGTAAATATTTTTACATTAATGGCGTGACATTAGACTTTTCAGTTGGGCTAATCAAAGATAATTTAGTAGAAGTACACAAAGTAGCTTGTTAATTAGGTATACCCCACGCATGAATTGAGGTATCTTATTATTTTTAACATATGCATATTCTTTTCATCATTCATCATTACTCTTTAAATTTCACAATCCATATATTTTTTTTTTTATTAAACTTGTAAGCATTGTACCTTACATTTAGTTTAAAAGATCCGAATGCAATTCCTCAGACTCAATTATAATATATGCTAGTTATTATTATAAAATATCATCTATCCTTTACAAAGATTTGTGAGAATTATCTTTAAAACAAATAAACAATATAGAATCATTAATAACAAAACAGTAGTAAGAAAACAAACAAAATAAACACTTGAACTGCATAATTGGACAAAGGTAGCTAAAATTGTGTCAATTATTAATATACATGTTGAGGGACATCACAAAGGCATATGCATAGATTTCATGCTATATGCTTGACACAACATATAAAAAGGCTAAATACATATAAAAATATTAAATCCACACATCACCGGGATCATGCCACAATAAAATATTATGTTATAATTTCACATAAATAAAATAGCCATTCTATTCCATTATATTTCAAATGGAAATAAATTTCATTAGCCAAATGTTTATCATTTCTCAGACAAATACATTGCGAATTTTGTGGTACCAAAATAATTCATCACCAACAAATAGAATGGCTTGTGTGAACAAAAGAAATGTGTAACTAAATCATGCAAAATAAGATTAAATCTTACACCTCAAAAGTAGAACCTGCAGATCTTAGAAATAAACTAAAAAATTAAACAGAAAATTATTGAAATAAAATAAAAGTGTCTAGTTGTGTTAAATTTCGATGCCTATTTTTACAGTGTATACAAAATTTTTGATGGTAATTTCATACTAATTTTAAAGGGATTTTAAAGGTGGTTTATCTTAGTTAGAGGAATGAAGCAGGATAATTAGATCCGGGAGATAATTCAAGAGGTCACTTAGTTTATCAATATGTTCATTATAAACTTAACAAACCAAGACGGTACAAACATTAATGAGTTACTAATTAATTTAATTGGCTATAATTACATATTATATGTAAACCAATACCAATACTTCCTATAAAATTTATTCTTTCCTAAAAATATTAACCTTGCAGAGATTACCTTTTCAGATAAGTAGCATAGTGTCCTAATGGAATTATTTTAAAACTTTTTTTGTGTTTTTACGACTTGATTGCTATTAGAAGTATTTTTCCATTGAAGGATGTTTTAATTTAGTAACAAAGTACTAAGAATTCTTTATCAAACAACATTAGATAATTCTATAGTATAGAAGACCCAAAACTTCAAGGGATTCATTTTTAAATTACTGTAACTATATGAAAAGCAAGGTTTTCCTGCTTTATTGCTCATCAGGTTCCGCTATTGGCAATTAGTATACAGTTAGTTCTCACCACAGGCAGGGAGCTGATGGAATGTGGCGCGAAACATACGTTTTTGTCCGAGTTTACCGCACTTGTGGTGTGCAGCCCCTTCCCTGCCAGCTGGGACCCCTGAAATGTCCACCCATATTATTAGCCTTTTATCACGTGGTGTGAATACACTCGTGTATCAAATGGTATTCGACATTGAAAATATCAAACTACATTATAATTAATATTACCTAGACACCGAGTTATGCAGAAATAGAGCTCAATTACTATGAAAATACGTTACGAAACAGAATGTTTGGAGATATATGTAGGTATAGTCAGATGATTTATTATAAGTGAATATTTTAACACATACCTGCACCAGGGTACGGATAATATTTCTGCTAATTAGGGACATAGTTTGTAGCAATAAAAACCTTAGTAAAGGCTATTTTTGAGGAAAATGTATTTTTGGAACGTCTTTGCTCGCCAAAGACGTAACTTCGAGGAGTTTCGTTTCACAAAAAATGACAGTTATCTCCTTGCCAGTCTGAATAAACATCGGGTGAGACCATGCAGCGGATTTTGACATTATACTCAAGCATTATTAAGCAAATTTATTAAAGAAAACATTTAACAAGTTTTGTTTCATTGTCAAGGATTGAAAACAGGACTAAATAAATATTTTGCACTATTATCCCTATTTCATCTTTGAATATCTACTGCGTCAAAAGGAACTTAATGTTCTGTTCGGAAACTATTGATTTCCTTCCGGTCACAGTATTTGAAAAACTTATGTTAAATTTATTTCTAAATTATTTATTCAAATTATTTATCTTACTTAATACGCGCAAGGTAAATGTTATTTATATGTTTCATTCTATAATATAACATGTGATAAAGAAACTACTAATTTCTACACTAGCGCCAGAGTAAACAATGAACCTTCAACTTACGAAAAGGAATTGATTTTACGTCATTTTTCGAGCGCTTGTCACGGCGCAACATTTAAACAAGAACCACTGAAAAATTTAAATAGTGCCTCAAATATTTAACAAAATGCTCCAATACAGTTCATACAAAAAATAAAAGTAATTTATCCAAAACTACTAATCAATCTAATCAATAGATCGGGCTAACACCACGAACGACAATAAAAAGGTAAGTCTGATTTAATTTTTCTGCCATTCATAAATGATTTACGCCCTTATTGATTTATTATTTAATTCAGTTTAAATTACATGATTTTTTTAATGTTGGTTACAGGGATATATCATTATTCATAATGTACATAATTTGTGTGAAATATCGATCGTAAATTTCGTATTCCGATTACGGGAAAGAAAAACGAGAGATAAGAGGGTCGAGGGACTCGCGGTTCACGGCTTCGCTGATAAACTATCATAATATTAATAATCTATAGTTGTTTTGAAGGGCTTAGAAGTAAAATTTATAGGTACGCCTAAAGCCAATCTAGATATGCCTAAATACGTACCAAGATATTTACCAACCAACAGTAATTAAATTAACTAGAGACGTGATTGCGGAATTTAAAAAAAACGCTTCAATAAATAGGATATAATTTATTAATTTTATTAGATTAGAATGTATTACTTATTTATCTTTATTATAATAATGGTGATACTGCTCTGAATGTACGTTTTATCATTATTAATATGAAAAGTATTTAGGTATTTTATCGCTATCGCAATAATTATTTCATGATCAATTAATTTTAGATTAGCTATCAGATTCATTGACTGGCAGGTAATATAACTATTTAGACGATGGTATAGGGTCATAAAATTATGTGTCTATTATTTTGATCACCATCCTCCTAACACCTTCGCTGCGGCAATTAGTTTAACTCGTAATTAAACATACTTTGTAAGAGGTTGAAAGACCTCCTACCCTACCGCATGTTTAACCTACTTCTCTACTGCGAAGAGTAAAATTTCAAATTTTAATTTACAAGATCCCATACAGCCAAGAGAACGTAATTCAACCATCGGGATGTTGATTGCTGTTTGCGTATTCCAAACCGATTAGGTACTTTTTACTACTGAAACTAACGTTTATTTTAATTCATTGTAATTAAGTAACGAGGAATTCATTAGACGGTTATCGAGAGAGCAAAGTGCGTTGTCACTATGTTTATTTTTTAGATAATTTTTTATCATATGGAACTATTCTACGGATATTGTTACTAACAGCAAAAGTAATGCTTATTTTTTAAAACATATAATTTGGAGTTACAAAAACTTGTTAACGTGCGTTTATAATATGGTTACACAATTCGAAGGGATTTCGATAATTTCCTACTGCCCAGACAATAAAAATGTGAATTTTGAATTTATAATGAAGAAAATAAAATATTGGTGACTTATGTTATCACTCCTCTAAAAGTCGTGGAAAGGGTAAAGTCAACAAAAAATGTGGTTTACCACTTTTCGACTCTACTTAGTGGTAATAAAGTCGAAAAGTGGTAAACTATTTTTTTGTTAACTGTACTGTACCTAAACCGTTTTCCATTTTGGGGAAACCCTAAACGACAGTTTGAAATCAAATAAGTCCTAACAAGAGTACACTACTACTAAGTAGGTATTGATAAATAAATATTGAATATATTCGAAGATCATATCTTGACGTCACGTAACATGCGCGATACAAACGGATCGTCGTAGTAAATACTATTCTGCTATTTCCGCTGGAATCGTAACGATAACATAACAGAGTAACTTATTGTACGGATTTCGTATTGTTTACTTTGTTTGTTGATTAGATAATCACGATGCCTGGCCTGGCTGTGATTTATAGTACAATGTCTCATAATATATTGACATAATTACGTGTAAGTACACATTAAAAAAATGTAAAGGCCCGTGAGTTTAATTTTTATATCATATGCCATTATAATAATGTTAATTATGGATAGGTACTAGGTAGTGAATAAATATCTGTACCTGTGGCAGTGCTCTATTTATTATATTTTAATCTCTCGATAGAGCAGAATCGTGAACTAACCCATTGTCAATTTCCCTTAAAACACTGAGCAATTAATAAAATCTCAGTGAATTTTGCAGAAACTGCCTTATCGAAAAATGTGACCTAGCAGCATAGATGTAGCATCGTAGTGAATCATAAATTGAGCCAGGTTTAACCTTTTGAACGCTAAAAACTTCTAAAGTTGCCGTGCACTGTCGTGCCTACCACGCCAGCAACACCTAAAGTGGTCATGGCTGACGAACAATGCCAAAGCAATTGTCCAGATTGTCCTGCGAAATCCACCTATCTCAGTCCACTGCTGGACGTAGGCCTCTCCTATTAAATATGCGTATTAGGAGGTAAATGCCCATAATCGACAGCTGGGCAAGCGGATTGCCAATCGCAGTAATGGGTCTACTATGATGACGCTGCTGCCCATTATCAAATTCACTAATCAAATCAAAGAATGGTCAGTGACACTTCAATCCCTTGTCGACTCTTACGACACCCGCGGAAAGAGTTACGGTGGCGACAAATGTATTCTTGCTGCCCTCACCACACTGCAGAATAAAAAAAATCGTGAATTAATTATTCGTTAGTCGATATTCTGTGTAAGCCACATTTTGACCAGAGAGGGTAGATGCTCAAAAGGTTAAGAATTGGACTTCGTGACAAAACAAGATGGTGGTTCTAACGACTTTATTTTGTTTCAGAAAATCTAGTCGCAATGGCCAAGGCAATAGACCTTTCCGGTTCTCGATATGACTTGGATACGTACATAGGACGAGCAAAGCATTTTTTCATGCTTACCAACCCCCTCAACGTTTTTGCCACATCATCACAGTTAGAAGAAGCCAAAGCACTTATAAGTGTTTATAAGTAAGTACTCAAAGTGTATGATAGTTGATAGCTGATGTATCAGACTATGGCGGTTAAAAGGTTAACGAACCTTTTAACCGCCATAGTCTGATATATCAGACAATCAATATCCAGCTCATCACGCCAGTCTGGTATAAGAGAATGACAACCAGTTCTAAGCAGATCGAAACCAATTGTTTACACAATAACATGAACATACAAATATATAGAAATGGACCGTCCTTGACGTGCGAAAGAGTGTTAACCTTATCGTTGTTTGTTTACGAATGTAACAACGAATTACACCTGTGTTTGTATTAGTGACAATAATGCTGACGTTGTTTTCATTTTACATCCGATGTTTAGAATATTGGGAGTTACCGTTTAAACAACAATAGCGTACTACTGGGGGCTATTTCTCGAAAGCTTGTAACTTGTAATACACTTCCTAATACCTATTAGTTGTAATTTTGTTATGCAATGGACCCCTTATCTGATTAAATGTCAAAAAGAGACTTCCACTTGTATTACAAGGTACAAGCTTTCGAGAAACGGGCCCCTGAAGTAGTAGGTGTAAAAGTCTGTTCATATAATTCGAATTCGAATCCAATAATCGATTCCGCACTCGACACTGCTAAACCGTAGTCAAAATATTTGGCTGGAAATTAAGCCGGTTTGTGAAATTTGTGTTCACCTTACACTTTTACCCCTAATTGTTCATAAACGTCTCCAAACTTAACAAGCCGCTAAGTAAAGTTTGTTCAGGCGCGGGTCCAGGACTTCGTTGAGAGGGGGGGGAAGGGCACTGCCCTATGATATGATAGTATTTTATACTTAAAACAGCACCTAGGCATACATAAGTCCAGTGTGAGCGGGGGGAGGCATGTGCCCCCCATTGCCCCCCCTGGATCCGCACCTGAGTTTGTCCCTTTCTGTCTTATAGACATCGATAATACTTAGCGTCTTGCTTAGTTAGGAGATGTTTATGAATAAGGGGTTACAATATACTTTTTTCCGTCTGCAACAGCAAAACAAAAAAGATGCCGCCCGGAATCAACGAAGACAAGCTGTGGTCTATGAAATATCTGTACGACAGCGCCTACCACCCCGACACCGGCGAGAAGATGTTTGTACTCGGCCGCATGGCAGCGCAGGCGCCTATGAACACGCTAATTACTGGCTGTAAGTACCTTTTTTTTCGTGGGGAATGCGTTAAGCCGCGTATCCACTAGACATTGGAGTGCCGAGCGGTCGACTCCCGGCCGATTTAAAAAGTCCCCGAGTGCCGAGCGGTCGACTCCCGGCCGATCTGATAAATCCCCAAGTGCCGAGCGGCCGGCTTTCAGCCGATTCGTTTTTGCGTATTTGGCGCGAAAATTTAAAGTTTGTGCGCACATTGAAGTTGCGTTATTTCCAAAAATATATGTTTGTTAATGGAATTAATAGCCTATTTCATACTTATTATAACGCTGTGTAATTTTTATATAAGCTTCATACATTAACACACCATAATCGTTAAATTTGTAACTCCCGCCAATTTCTCGTTGACCACCCGTCGGCACTTGACTATTTTCGCGCAAAATGGCGCCGTCACCTGACAGCTTTATGACGTAACGGTCCTGTCACCCGAAGGGCTAGAGGCAGCCTCGGGTCGAGCGGCTGCCTCACTCCGAGGCTGCGCAAGTGGAGACGCTGCCTCAACCTGAGGCACGCCGCGACGCGAGACAAATTCGTCGCCGCGAGCCATATTTTGTCGGTCTCTGTGCCGTGCTCAAAGGCGCCTCAGTCCGAGCCGTGTGCTTAGTGGAGACGGTCGCTCGTGAGGCAACAGCTACGGATCAAGCTGAGGCGACACGCCTCGAGCTGATCCGTAGCTGTTGCCTCACGAGCAGCCTCAAACTGAGGCTATTTGCTTCAAGTCGAGGCCGCTCGACCCGAGGCTACCTCTAGTGGATACGAAGCTTTACGCATATCACCCGGGCGCGGGGGACGGACCCGGGTGCTTATGTGGGAGTCCCAGGGCTAATGAGGCCCTGGGCTACCCACTAAAACCCCACGGGGTCTTCCTGCCACGTCGCTTTAGGACAAGGTCACGGGTACGCTTGAGCACACTTCCGCGACTGGCTGTAAGTACAGTCGGGTTCAAAATTGTATGGACAGTTTATCAATGAATTCATTCATAAATCGTCCATGCAATTCTGAACGCCTCTGTACCTTTTTTTTGTCTAGGGGGAGAAATGCTTTCGCATACCGCCCGGGTGCGGGAGGGGACCCGACTCTCGTTTGGCTAATGAGGCCTACGGTATACCCACTAAAAAACCCCCATATGTCACCTCGTCGCCTTTTTGGCGGGGTTACGATTACGAGAACGCTCTCGCTTACATTCGCAACCCCGCCGGTCGCAGTTGCTTGCCGGCAGCTCCTTCGCGGGTGTCCGAAGACCCTCCGCGCCAGATAGTTGCGCGCACCTTCCTCCTCGGTCTCCATGATGCATTGTGGCGGACCCTCCCGAGACCGCCACAAGGAGACCGTAGGTGCCGGAAGATTTCCCGGCACCCGGCGGCATATATTATCAGGTCTGTGGTTATGTCGCCGACCACACTTCGGCTGCCTACAAACAAATAAAACATGGAAGCCGCACGCCACAGCAAATTGCCTTTCAAAAACGGTCCTGAATTTTAGTTGACAAACGTCACCCCCTCTTTAATGCATCACGCCCATCACCATGAATTTCAATGTCAACCTATAAAATCTTACACCGCTATTTGAAAATAGTTGTGGTTGGTCCATCAAAGTTTTGATTGGCTATATTCTATAAACATTTGTCAAAGATGTTGCGCCGAAATATGCGCGGTGTTAAGAAAAGCGCTATGTCCTGCCCATCTTGGCACAATTGAACAATTGATTTTGGGGGCATTTTTGAACTGGAGTTAGACGTCCATGTTATTTATGGTCGCAGTCGGCTGCAGAGGATAGAGCGAGCGGCAACGACAACACCGACACTCCCTTTAATACATACCTGTACCCCCTATAATAATTATAAAATGACCTTATTAAAATAATTGTTTCTTGCAGGTATGATAACATTTTACAAAACAAACGCAGCGACCATGTTCTGGCAATGGGTGAATCAGACGTTTAACGCTCTCGTCAACTACACCAATCGCTCCGGCACTACACCCATATCTAAATCGTAAGACTTCAATGTCGTTATTGTCCTACCCCCTTATTCATAAACCTTTGTTAACTTAACAGTCCGCTAATAATTGTTTGTGCCATTCGGTCTTAACAATGTGTCCGTAAGAGCAAAAGGGATAAATAGTTATTAGCGGCTTGTTAAGTTAACATACGTTTATGAATAAGGGGGCTAGCTTTTTAAGTTTTACTTGTTGTATCTAAGTTCACAATTTTACGAAATTCGGGCATCGTGGTAGTAGTTTAAATCAGCAAGACTTGTCATATATGTACTTTCTAAAAATGTATCATGGCACCATGGCCACCCTCCAGTAACTGGCCAGCTTATATAAAAAGGAACTGTATTTCTGTTTAGGCAACTCTTGGCTTCATATTGCTGCGCGTGCGGCGGGGCCATGGGAACTGCGTACGTCCTCAATGCCAAAGCTAAGGTAATTTCTTTATTTAATGCTTATGAAAGGGCACTGCATTTAAGTTATGACATGTATAAAGAAATTGCATCCTTACATAATTTCTGTCATACATAAAGTTTACAAGTTTAACCGATTCGTTGCGTGTTCCATTTTCAAAAACTTCCAGCAGTGGACTGAGATAGGCTGATGATGTGATATGATTAGGAGAAAAAATATCTGCCCAGGTTTTAGGGTTTTTTTTTATAAATTGAATGGCGTACACTTGTATTAGTTTTGACAGATTCAGTCATCAGTAGCACGTTTCCATACCAATTTAGTAAGGGCATTCGGTATGATAACATTTTCATGATGAGGTCAATGTCGGGGCAAAATATGTAGCAACGTTAATCTGGGTTATCTTTTAAAATGATTGTGTCAAAACTTGCAGTAAAGCTAGCTGGAATCCGCGAGGCGCGAAGTTTAAAAAAACGCGCCAATTTGAAGACAAAAATGAAGATATGGCTGATATAGTATCTAAAAAGTATACATAATATATAAAGTAGAGCCGATCATATGATTTGTAAATTATAATTGCTTATCATTTTATCACGCGCCCACTGCAGTGATAATTTGATACCCAAGTACGAGTTACGTTATTCAAGTGCAGCATGATGTTTGCAAATTGAAATAGATAAGAATACTTAGCGAATCAAAACTTTGATCGACCAATCTAAGGGCTAAAAATTCATAAGCGTGATGTTTAGTGTCGCCCCCTCTTGACAAATTTTCAGGAATATTTTCGTATGGCGTTTTATTTGATCATTGGCAAACACTCTTAGGAAAGCTTAAGCACATTATAGCAGAAGGCGGGACTTAACAGAATACTTAAATTGAATGAATTTATTGTAATTGGCATCTTAATTATTAATTAAACTGTCGAACAACATTCTGCTATTATACTATGATTAAAACTTTTTATCAATTAAAAACACTACATTATCTCACGTTAACATTTATCAGGGAAATTATTTTTAAATCGCAATTACCTAAAAAATATTTTCACGTAGCGCAGGAAAAACACAAATGTTGCGTTATCACTTATCATGGAAATTATCACGGCTTGTTATCAATAAACGTGTGACGACAGGAGGTGTGTCGACTGTTTACACATTTACTCTATTCATATTATGAGACGTGCCTCCGACCTTTTTAGCACCTTATTAGAAAATAAATGTGTTCTCAATTTCTGGGTTCTCCATCCAAGGGGGTCAAAGTCAAAGTCAAACTATTATTTATTCAAGTAAGCTTATTAATAAGCATTTTCGAATCGTCTGACATTATCAAGAGGGAAAAAAAATCTACTACTGGTTCTAACCCACAGATCAGTATAGATAGCTAACGGTGGTATGGAACATGTCGCAGCGTTATGGCCGATAGGCCTTTATAGTGTGACAGATGCGCGCCCTATGAGCCAGTTGCAACTTACCCGCGACTGCAGGATGAGCTCGGACATATCCGCAAAATGCCGAATTGTGCCGTTATTTCTTGTAAAAATAGGAGTGTAAATAAACATTTCAAGGACTATTGAGTCACGTACCACATGAAAGTATTGATTTTTTTAGTTATTAGTTGACAAAACCACGTATTTTTACAAATAATATATAACAACAAACCGCTGACATAAATGTCATAATGATTTTACTTGGGCGTACCAATTGGTTGAACTATTCAGTGGCAAATTGTATGTGCGGTTTACATTGACGGCTTAGAATAGCAAGCAAGTTGCAATTTGGTAAGTGACCGTGCAATGTATCCAATTGCTAGCGATATTCACAACCGTCCTGTCATTTCTTGGTACGGCCGCTGCGAACAGGCCGCGAACTACAGTAGAGGCATCGTAAGAAGTCGTTTTTGACGTTTGTTTGCACATGAAGTTCTGTAAAAATTTGACAGTTGGTATAATGGAGCAAATGTCAAACTTCATTGTTGCCTGAACGGAATAGTGATGTCACTGCTGTTGCTGCAATTTACCGATACGTCAATCGAAATAAATAAGTAAACCTTTTTACGCACATAAATACTGCTAAAAAATATATACTGCAATAGGCCATACAGAGTTAGGAAATACGATTATTAGGATTATCGATCATTAGGCTTACTGTCAATTATGATACATGACTATTATTGCTATATTGTTACATCATAAAAATGGATCTATATCTGGATCCCTAACGTTTTTTGACCTATTTTTACATTCACTAACGTTTTATGTCCGAATGATCATTTGTCCTAACGCTCATATGCCATATCTTTAATTTTCCTAATATCGTATGGATGATTTTTGTTTTCCCTAATGCGTTATATCCTAATTATCATTTTCCATATCAATTATTCATCCTAACGTTATATGCAATAATAGTCATGTATCATAATTGACAGTAAGCCTAATGATCGATAATCCTAATAATCGTATTTCCTAACTCTGTATGGCCTATTGCAGTATATATTTTTTTATTCCTTATACTTAACTATTACTAAATAATTCGCCCTGTTGTCCAAAGAATTTAAGCAAGCAATTTTGACCTGGGAACCGGTCGACGTATTTCCGCTCTAAGGGATAAAAGGTACCTAACGAACCTATCCAGGTTAAGGTACGGGATGTTCAGATTATTTCTTTTTTTATGCGGGGGGCTTCGCCCCCCGAAGCCCCCCTGGTGGGGGGCTTCGCCCCCCCCGTCCCCCCTTTTTTTGGCTTTGTAAGTGTGAGGATGTGTAAACAATTGATTAAAAATACTTAAGTATTTAAAGACTACGCCATTCACTCCACCCTAGTTTCGAAACCTAACCAATCCACGTCGGTTTTACCCTGGTTTATTACTTGAACATTTAAACGTATTTAACGTATTTTAAACGTGTATGCGCAAAATTAAGTAGGCTAAACAAGTAGTATGCCATGTAACATTATGCCATACATTCTCGGCCAAAAAATTTTAGGACAATCGACGTTATGCGACACGACAGGCACCCCCAAATTTTATTTAGGAGCCAATATCTCTCTAAAATTAAAAAAAAAATTGTGTAACCATTACCGACATTATGATTAAATATTGTTAGGTATGGCTATTGATCGCTAGGGCTTCTGTCTCTTAGGACAACAACATTTAGGCTAAATGACATGAGGTGAAACGTTATTAGGGATTTCGAAGAATATGGAAAATAACATTAGGGTTTTTAACAGTTATGGTAAAAAAATATTTGGCAAGTGAGTTTTAGGACAATCATTACATTATGGAAAATGAGTGTTATTGCAACTGATCGATAGGGCTAATGCCCATTAGTGCAAAACAGTTCGGGCAAGTGATTTTAGGACAAACGATGTTAGGGATCTCGAGGGAGACCCCATAAAAATAAATAAAAAATTAAAATTATGTTAAAATAATAGTAAGCACATAATAATTACAAATTCAATTATAAAATCACGTATAATTTTATTTTTCGTAGAATAATAATTTATATACCACTACGTTATTTATCACCTAGATGTGCTCTGATTTTAATAAATGGTTTTAGTGAGTTTATATACTGTATTTACGGCATTTCTCTATTTGGCATATCTACATTGTACTCTGAGCTAGCAGCACGCAAGTTTGCCAACGTGGGTTGGGAGTGGTTTGCTATGAATTTTGCTTATAGAGGTCACGTCCTATCCGTCCTATAAAACATCTTACCTAAATGCGACTTTACGTCATTATGACGTCACCGGCTCCAAAGTTTCGCTGCCTGCTAATGATTCTAAGTAAGATTACCAAACACTTTTTTAATTCGGATTACCTAACACTTTTTTAATTAAACTTTTTCAATGGCAAGTACCAGGGTCGCGTTTTATAAAGTTACAATTTACAATTTCGCTGTTTGCCTCTCTTTCTAGCCAATATGTGCGTGCGTTAGAGAGGCAAACAGCGAAATTGTAAATTGTAACTTTATAAAACGCGACCCAGATCTAACGCCCTTTCGCACTTGACTGAAAATTTTACGACGGTAAAATCGAGCGTTTCACAACACTATTGTGAGCTGTCAAAAACGACTTCTTACGATGCCGCTACTTTAGAGGTACGACTGACCGTGCCGATGACAAATAAGGTCGATAAATTGTTGATGTATTTGATTATATTCAATTTTTCTTTCATATTTTGACCTTTGTATCAATATCTTATCTTCATAAAGGTAAAACATTATACACGGTGGAATTTAATCGGTGAACAGGAACCCATTTTTCTAATTCAGTAATCGATGGCGGTCACGTTTATGTAGTACTTAAGTGGAACCAAGTTTTTTTTTAGCATAAATTTTTTTTATGTTGAAATTAAAATTTATTGAAATTAAAGTTTAATACCTCTTTTCAAACTATCAGCCATAGAAACTTAAAACATAAATGAGCAATAACCACTCACATGCTTTGATTTTTGCGATAGACTCTATTCCTATGTAAAATAAGAGCGATGCATGGCTGATAGTTTGAAAAGAGGTATTAAACTTTTCAGACTAAACCATTAGTAGGGTGACAATAAATTTTAATTAAAGTTTAATTTCAACATAAAAATTTGTTATGGTAAAAAAAAAAACTTGGTTCCACTTAAGTACTACATAAACGTGACCGCCATCGATTACTGAATTAGAAAAATGGGTTCCTGTTCACCGATTAAATTCCACCGTGTATATAGATTATATCGCGTATTATATTATTTTGAGCCTTTTACAATAACCGTTGTCAAAGGTTGAAATTGTTTTATTTAAATATGTGACCATCGCGAAAACGGCTGATAACATTATATTTATTAAGGGTACAACCGTCTAAATAATTATTTGTTCATGTGATTCCCAGCCACAATTAAGATAATGTCGTTAATAAATTGCTTTGTTCATATTCAAATATATGTTCATAATTGACATTCTGTAGTTTATTATTTACAAACCAGATCCGACACGAAAGTAAGAAAAAAGTTTTCTAATTTATTATTAAACGACATAAAATGAAAACAAACAATATAAGAACTTAACTACCTATAAATAAAAAAAATTGGCCTAAATCGCCGTCAGTGGGCAAGGTACCCAGAAGGCTGGCCGCATTCCCCCGTTGTATAGCTATACTTAAACGCTGTGCAAGGTACTGGCCAGCCCTCTGGTCGCCTGAGGTCTCTCTTAGGCGAGCCGCTAGAAGTCCATGTGCACTTGGCCCCCATGGCCCCAAGGTCTCCACACCAAACGCCGCAAATATGTAGCTGGTTCCTAAAGCAGCATATTTGCGGCGCTTGAGATTTTCGGCTAATGATGCCGCGGCGCCAGCAGCAACGCCGGTGACCGAAACATGGGACGGCGCCAGAGTGTCAACGCAGGTGGCGTCCCAAACTAGCGGCCGGCCCATGCTCCAGGGCACCAGCGTCATTCCGTCAGGCCTCTTGCCGTCGTCCCTGGCCAGACCGTTGGGCTCTAGGACGGCCGGTATTTTCGCGCTAACAAGGGCGCGACGGATAACATAATGTTTATAAAGATTAGATACATCGTCCAATGCGATATTTTAATCTATATTTATTTCTTATTAAACGATAGATCGATTTTAATGTTTTTCTTAATATTCCGGCCTTAGCAAATATCTATGGATAATAATTTATCGACGTAGCCTCCTCTCTAGTGCCGCATCATATGGTAGCGCTTTAGCCAATCACAGCGTGGCAAAGGCCCGATCTCGGAGACACCGAGACTCATTACAATTTCGCTTCGTTACAAATCTCTCTCTTTCATATATCTATGTTCTAACCCTACACCGTTCCTGAGAAGAACCAGTAAGAAACTCAGGTGGACTTATTTTTTCAAAACAATATAATCTACATCTTATTAAAATAACATGCATTAAAGAATTTATTACATAAAAAATATATATATTTTTTAAAATATTTATAAAAAAAGAGAAATAAATAAAGGATTCATATAAAAATAAACAAAAAAAATTGAATTGGGGGGGATTTATAAATTAGATTTTGGCCAAGATGACTATTGTGTACTTACTGTTGTTACATCAAAACTATATGGAAAATATACGCTGGACTTACCATTCGACCTATCATCTTTGTCTAGGTACGCTCAGCGTAAAATACTATTGCACCTAGCAGCAACAGTTACTAAATAATGCATACCCCATATATTATAATTAGTATGGTGTTGCCAAACTCTTCATACATTGATCCATCGAACCAAATAGTACGATAAGTGTTTTCGCGAGGCATCCCAATGAGCTAGCTCCGAGTGGTTTGTGACGCTTCTGGGTAGTGCCCGCCCTTAATTAGAAGAGAATACACAAAAAGCAAAAAAGAAACAGTGTCCGACAATAAAACTTGTAAGGAAACGTGTATTATTTTTATAACAACAGATAGGCCTCATAGTCGCTCCCGACCCGTGGTCCAACCGCTATGTCCAACTGGTTGGGCCACGGGGAAATAAAATTATCCATAGTCCAACCGATTGTACTACGAGGAAGTTAGTTTACCCGTGGTCCAATTGGTTGAACCACGGTACACTAAATTGATCGGTAGTCCAATACTAGAACATATATTTACGTATACTAGTTGGACAATTGCCCCTCAGTTGTATGGGTCATAATTACATGACAGTAAAAAAAAGTAATCTGACAGTTGAACCATGGATAATTTTACTTACCCATGGCACAACCAATTGGACATAACAGTTGGACCACGGGTCGGGAGCGCTCATGATTACTTACTCATCATCATCATCATCATCATATCAGCCGAAAGACGTCCACTGCTGAACATAGGCCTCCCCCAAAGATTGCCTTAGTCCTTACTTACTTATTATTAATTATTTTTATTCAGCCACTAGTCCTACTTAATTATATAGAGTCCTATTCGTCCTTATTTTGAACTCTCACTATTTATCCAACTTCCAATTTGCTACCAACTACCATAACACAAATCCTAATTTCATTTCTACCTTCAATTCATAACATTTTAGTGATCATAGTAAGTGCGGGAAATCCGCGGGATAATCCGCGGCATTGAATGTTTACACAATTGAAATAATCGTGGTTGTTGGATAATGAAGCCATGAATGGTTACTTTGCACTACTGCGCTAATGAGTTAGAAACGCGGTAGGAGAGTATATTTACTTAAAAACTTCAGCAGTTCAAACAAGCTGAGTAAAAATAATGACAAAAACTGTATTTTGAGGAAAAGCTACTTTTCCAATATTTTTTTTCTTGGCACACATCATCATTCTCTCTCAATCCATTGCTGGACGTAGGCCTCTCCTATTAAATAATAATATGCATATGAACGCATTAAGGAGAGATAAATACCCATAATCGCCACGCTGGGTTGGCGATCGCAGTTTGATGATGCCCATCATCAATCTTCTATAAACGAATATTCAGTGACGCTTCAATCCCTTAGTCGACTTTCACGACACCCATATGAGGATTAGTTGTGGTGACAAATTTATTCTTACTACCGTCACCACACGGTTACCGTACAGTGTTTATTTTCTTGACAAACGTGTTTATTTTAATTATTTATCGTCCGTAGAGTATGAAGAGCCCCATGTTCGCAGCGCTGGTGCCTTTCCTGGCCGTCTGTGGAGCCAATTTCATCAATATCCCCATGATGAGGAGTAGGTGTGTATTACCATTTAGGTTCAGCAAACAGATTTAGATAGATATAAACTTTATTCGGCCACAAATTACATGCACGTTGATATATTTAGACACATAAAAGAAAAACATAAAATCACATTTTAAAGTTAACTTATCTTTCAAGCTTCATGAAGACGACATTTAGTGGTCTGGCTAGTGGAATTTCGCTAAATTACGTTCCTTTCGTGAGGCGGATTTTATTGTATCATGATATTCTTTTAATAGCTTTAAAAAATACAGGGAAGTATATTTTTGAGTGTACGATATTCTAGTTTGAAACAACATCAAAACTTGGGCTCCACTTTTCACATACGATCGGTTCGGGTTACGGGTTGAGTGGAACCACTTTGTTGAGCCAATATACTTAAAAAAAACTCCAATCCCTAGTATGTCCCTAAAAATCAAGAGTAGGTACAGTTTTATGTATTTATTAGGGGAATTTCGTTTTGAAAACTATACTATTACGAGACAATCAAGTAGACGATATAGATACTTACTATAAATGTATGTTTCAGTGAGCTGATTAACGGCTCAGAGTGTTACACCGAGGACGGTAAACTAGTGGGCAACTCCACGCGCGCAGCTAAGATAGGCATCGGTCTGGTCTGCATATCCAGAGTTATAATGGCAATTCCCGGCATGAGTAAGTACCTATTGCTAATGTTTCTGAGATTAAAAACCTGTGCCCCGATGTTTGAACCTTGGGGTACCCCAAAAGATTGATCATTATTTCTGATCAAATTCAAAGGCTTATCCTTAGTAATTGTACGCATTCTTTGAAATAGTTAAAATAGTAAATAAATAATTGAAATGCAACCCATTATTAGGTTTTGAATGAGTACCAATAGGTTCAAGTGTGTCAAATGCTTTAAAGAAATAGCCTAGGATTTTGTGTAATCTGATTCTGATGATAACTTCTATACAGAATAATAAATGATAGGGAGTTGGATGCAACCAAATATTAAAATGAGTATAAATGGTTTATTTATAGTTTTCGTAAAGAATAAGCCATTTATTTTGTTTCATATACATATGTATCCCGATGTTTGTAATAAAGTCATGCCAGTTCAATTTGATTAACTTCAGGTACATTTGAGCTGAAATTTTGTATACTTACCTACAACCATATGTACAGGGTTGGGCGGATTAAGTGTCCTATTGAAAAACATTCGTTTATCTATTGAAATATAACTGTTTTTCATACCCTGTATATCATTTTAAATCGTCGATTTAATCAGCTTCATGGCTTCTGAAACTCATTTTCATAACATTTAGTTGTATATATTTTTAAGAACAAATGTAAAAAGCGGTGTTGTTGGATAATGGTGCAGCGAGCATTAAAAATCGGGCGAGATTATCAACTGACCATAAAAGTAAATATCAACGTATGTTTTAATACTGCACACCATCAATTGTTACAAGGAGTCCTCTGCTTCCAAATTCAAGCCGAAGTTGGGTAAGCTTTAAATGATTTGAGTCAGCAAAGTACCAATAAGCACCCATGAGCATTTTTTACGAAACTGTGCATCTTATTATATAATCTTCGATAAAATTATTAAATTGAAGAGGGGTTAATATATTGCGCACTGCAAAATAATCACAAAATGTGAGGCCTTTATAATTTATATATGTGCCCTCTCTCTTTAAAAAATATAAGAGTTAAATACAAAAGTCGAATAGGCGGCACGAAGGTAATTTTTCAAACAAAATGCATTTTCATTGCAAGAGTTTGGTAAATGCCAGATTGATTATGGCTATAGTGTTTTATTAAGAACTAGAAAGGAAGGTATTTTAGTTACAAATTTATTCCAAAAAGTTAATCAATCAGGGTACAATATGATAAGAAGAAATACCAAGTTATAGCCAAAATTATGAGGCTGATATTTACCTAGCAAAGTACGCTAAATCTTTAGATAACTGAAATGCTATAAATATTTCCATATACAAATCAATGCAGAGTTTTATTGAGACGGGTTAAGGCTTAGATTCAAGTTTATACTAGGGTTAGATAACCTAATATGACATCACATGGCAGATAAGGTAGTGCGTGCCGGATGAAATTCCTTATATGACATAATGCTTAAATTAATACATGTTAAAGGGGAGTTTATCAAATTTATCAATTGCTGCGGTAAAATATAGAATGTTTCTGATATAAATAACACCAAGATTTGAAACATTGTTTTGTTTTTAAACTTTTATACCACTTTTTAACTAGGACACTTAATCCGCCCAACCCTGTAAGTCTGATGATAATATAACAGACTGACAACTAGAAGATAATGGAGTCAGAAAGTGGCTACATGAACACTGGGGAAAGTGGGGAACGAAACATAATATAGTTTAGTTTAGATTCGCTAGACTCGCAGAGTTCTAGGTGAAATGGCTCAATAAACTACAATCGACGACGCAACGAAAGCTTGTGTCATTAATTTTAGTTTTGCCAAAAACTCATTAAAATATGTTCTTCGATTAGCCACTGACATGCTTTTGTTTTTCGATAGACTATTGCTATGTAAAATAAGAGTGATGATATGTAATAAAGATATTTGATTTGATGCCAGTGGAATTTGTGCGTTGCACCGAACTGATCAAACATTGAATGGGAACTTGGGAAGTTGACGAAGTATTAATGTAATTTGTAATCTGCGGCCCTACCGGGAACGGATGTTCAAAATTTTACGGAATGGGTATTTCATTTCGAGGATTTGTCTCTGTCACTCTTTGTTGCCGTGACAAAGACAAATCTAAAGTTACACATTTCGAAGTATGTAGTCAGTAGGTCTGACGGGTAATGTCAATCGGCCTGTCGAGTAAAGTCGATGCAATCCAAAGTCCTTCAAACCGGATTTCCCCAATTGCTCCATCTCCATTGCAGCCCTAACACCAATCGCGACAAACTACGCGCGCTCCAAAGGGCTGTTCTGCCGCTACCCGCGCGGCGTACTGCCGTTCCAGATGGGACTAGTGGGGCTCTGTGTGGTGTTCGCCACGCCGCTCTGCTGCGCGCTCTTCAAGCAGCGCGCCTCCATCTCCGTCGACAGCCTGGAGCCAGAGCTACAGGTACTGTTCCAGATGGGGCTGGTGGGTCTGTGCGTGGTGTTCGCCACGCCGCTCTGCTGCGCGCTCTTCAAGCAGCGCGCCTCCATCTCCGTCGACAGCCTGGAGCCAGAGCTACAGGTACTGTTCCAGATGGGGCTGGTGGGTCTGTGCGTGGTGTTCGCCACGCCGCTCTGCTGCGCGCTCTTCAAGCAGCGAGCCTCCATCTCCGTCGACAGCCTGGAGCCAGAGCTACAGGTACTGTTCCAGATGGGGCTGGTGGGTCTGTGCGTGGTGTTCGCCACGCCGCTCTGCTGCGCGCTCTTCAAGCAGCGAGCCTCCATCTCCGTCGACAGCCTGGAGCCAGAGCTACAGGTACTGTTCCAGATGGGGCTGGTGGGGCCGTTTGATGACTCCTCTGATATTGCTGTCGATAGTCTAGAGCTCAAACCCAAGTAAGTGTTTTTAGAAATACTGAGAATCGTGATGAATCTTGAGAAATCTTTTTTGGATTCTCAGAAATTGTATCGGTATATGTATCTGCTGCTCGCTCTTCAAGCAGCGCGCTTCCATATCCGTCGACAGCCTGCAGCCAGAGCTACAGGTACTTTTACAGACTATTAAGGATCCTGGCAGATGTTGATTTTTTCAGCCGTTTGATGACTCCTCTGATATTGCTGTCGATAGTCTGGAGCTCAAACTGCAAGCAAGTGTTTTTAGAAATACTGAAAACCGTGATGAATCTTGAGAAATCTTTTTTGGATTCTCAGAAAACGTATCGGTATATATATCTGCTACTCGCTCTTCAAGCAGCGCGCCTCCATCTCCGTTAACAGCCTGGAGCCAGAGCTACAAGTACTTTTACTGAAGATTAAGGACCCTGAAAAGTTATTTTCTCAGCCGATTGATTACTCCATCTAGCTCCGACGATAACCTGGAGCCCTGATTGTAGGGTCCAGAGAAAATACTTGACTGTTTTAGATTTCCAGCCACCTGAGTTATTCCATCTAGCATCTCCGTCGAAATAGGTGTTTGAGAACCTTGAAAAATCTTGATGTTTCTAGATCTCCAGTTTGTTAAATTACTCCATCTAAGCTCCGTCGATAATCTGGAGTTCAGAGAAAATACTTGGAAATATTTGGATTTTTAGATTCCCAGCCACCTAAGTTACTCCATCTAGCATATCCGTCGAAATATCTCGTATACAGGGTGTAATCGATAAGTGTTTACAGGCCATAATTCCGTAAATATGAGAGATATCAGAAAACTTTTAACTGATATAGAAAGTACGTCGTCATACTAAATGTATGGGAGCGTTTTAAGTTAGTATTTTTAATATTAGTTCATCTATTTAGAAAAAGTTATTCATGTAATTTTACTCGTTGGGTAATGCACTTTCGATATCAGTATTTTTTTCTGATATCTCTCATATTTACGGAATTATGGCCTGTAAACACTTATCGATTACACCCTGTATATTCCCAAGCCAGTTAAATTACTCCATATCTGTCAATAGTCTGAAAACAGAGTTGGAAGTAGATATTGAGACCTTTGAAAAATCTTGACTGTTTAGATTTCCAGTCAGTTAAGTTGCTCCAACTAGTAGGGTGGTTATTTTTGCAAATAGCTCCTTTATTGGTTCGAACATCCTACAAAATTGCAAAAATAAGGACCACGCTATCAACTAGTAGCTTCGTCGATAATCTGAAACCGCAAGTAGATGTTTTGGAAAATATTGAGAAGATTATTTTTTGATTCTCAGCCAACCAAGAAAATGAGGTTTAAAATATCCATCGCCGTAAAAAGTAGGTTTTAGAGAACCTCAAAAAATCTTGACAATACCTTAAATGTAACTGAGATTCACCTGCTCACCTTACGCATAAAAAATTGTGTAATCCAGGTGACACAGGGAACATTTTTTTCAGAAATACAAACGAAAATGTGTACAGTCAAGGAAATTGATTCGCGTACCGTCTGGATGATTTATTGCTTGAAACAAAGGATTACTTTAAGGTTTATATTCCTTTAAGCGAATGAAACTGGTTTACGTAAGTAAAATGACACATGATCGGGTTATAGTTATGCAAACCTCAACCTTATATAAACATCATTCGATTTGTTTTGCTATGTCAAACAGTTTTGTCTAGTTAATATAACCTTAACCTATTTATAGTTTTACGATTTAACTATAAAAATATTTTTTGGCAATGTCAAATTGGTGACATAATCAAAAGTCAAACTAATAAAACTAAAAATGCATCGAATAAACTACGCGGAACGAAGAAGTGAAATAATTACATTACATGAGCTGGGCCACGGCATTCGAGATATAGCTCGGTTATTAAATATGTCTAGAACAACAGTGAGACTATGGATCACTCGATATGGAGAAGAAGGCCATACAGAAGATCGCCGACGTTTTAATCACGGTTCACGGCGTCTGACGCCTGAACAAGTTATTGAAATGCGGCAACGTTATGAAGAACATCCTTTCACGCCAACCAAATATTTTGCTGATCGATTTGAAGTTTGCTTACGCACAGTGCGAAATTATCTTCACGGTATCGGCATTCACCACAGGCGACATGCGAAAAAAGTAGCATTGACTGATGCCAACAAGATAGCAAGAGCTGAATTTGCACGCCGTTACAGACATTTTGATTGGAGTTTCGTTCATCACAAGACGGACGATTGAGTTTGTGGAGATATGACAGGACGCGGTATTCAGAAGATCATGTTGTTCCAAACCGGGCGTCAGGGCGTAAATATAAGTGTCAATATGTGGGGGTGGATATCTTCTGCGGGGGTCGGCGAGCTTGCCCAGATACCTTCGCGAGCCAATTCCATAGATTATGTAGAAACAATGGATACAATCATGGTTCCCACTGTGCGAAACGTTTATCCCCAGGAAGAAGTTCCAAATATACACTTTGTTCACGACAATTGTCCAATTCATAAGGCAAGGGTCACTAAAAATTGGTTTCGTCAACATCCTGAAATAATTGAAATTGATTGGCCAAGCAAATCACCCGATTTAAACCCCATCGAGAACATATGGGGTATTATGGTGCAAATGTGGGAAAATGGCCAAGAAAGGACAAAGCAAGCCCTAGAACGACACTGCCACGAAGTATGGGAGGCGTTGCGTGGATCAGATATTTGTAGTCGGATAGTAGAGTCGATGCCGGCCCGACTACAAGCTGTCTCTGATTGTTATGGTGCTTATACTAGATATTAAACATTTTAAGCAAAAAACTTTTTTTTTATTGTGAAATTTATTTTGATGGACAAGTTGCAGAAACATTCATTTCAGGAACTTATCATTATCACAATATATAATAAAGGAGGAACTTATATTTCTATCCCTGTCTGTTGCAAGTTTGACACCTATCTCACATTTTTCTTTGTAATCATTCCACAGACGTCTGTCGGTGAGTTACTGCAACCTTTTTAATTATAGCACCACAAACTTTTCTGACCCAGTGACGGCGTCGCTATTGCCGCTGCAGTTCTAGCAACCACTGGCAACACTAAACTATGTTTATGGCACTGTAGTATTTACGATGATATGTGTCATGGAAGTCACATTTTTATCATGTTGGCTACCTGAACCTTACACACTTCGTTGATGTTCGATTTAACCAATCGGAGTTATCCGTTACGTCAGGTCAGGTTGGTAGACCTGCAATTGGTTATGGTCACTGCTTTCAGTACGTCTATGTCAAAAGTCACCGTGATGGATTGATGATTAATTTACCGCCATATTCTTATTTATATAATTCGTCGTTTTTGACATCAATATTCAAGTGACAAGACCATTCAAACTGACGTGTATTCGGAAATGCTCGTAAACATACTACTCGGCACAAACGTCATGTTAGTATTGCAAATAAAGATAACCCTTAGTGTTCTCGGTTGACATCAACAATTTAGACTTAAGACGGTACGCGAATCAATTTCCTTGACTGTACTATAGTTGGACCTTAATTCTTCGTTAAATATATAATACTAATCGCCACTAACATCCCTTTTTCTTTTGTTTTCAGCAAATCGTGAAGACCAAATACCCGAAATCAACAGAATTGTATTTCAACAAGGGTCTCTAAATCCCACGGATGCACCGAAGTAAATTGTTCCAGTACTTAGTATAATTATTTTCCAAAGACGACATTCCTATCGTGACGTAATTTTATTAAGTTTATTATTTTTACTTAATTTATAACTATATTGTTTGTTAAAGCTGTTTTATGGCGTTTAGTTGTTTTTATTGCTATTTTTTATAGTTGTTTTATAATTTTAGGCAATATTTTATCTCATAGAAAAGAATTATGGCAATAATATTGTTTATAAATTGCAAGTGATTTCGGGGCTTTTATTTGTTACCTCGTATAGATAGCTCAATTTAAGTTGGTTGTGATTTTTTATCTGTTTGTAGCAAAATTGAGTCAAATTGTAACTGGATTTGTCTCGACTGTTTCTATACAAAATTACATGACATCTGTTCGAGCTATGTCGAATTTTGAATATAAGAATTTCCGACCCAATTTTTATATTAATAAAATGCCATTAATCGGCTAAAATTATACACAAAAAGTGGTTTCGGAAACAGAAAAGTAAGATTCCAATTTAAAGAAATCGAATTTGTGGACGCTCTTTTATTATTATATATTTTTTAAGAATCTTTCAGGATTATTTAGCTAAGATTGTTGTTAAAGTATTGCTTCGAATCACTGCCATTTCGAAAAGTTACTGGTTAAGACTCGTCAATTGATACTTATAGGGATATAATCTCAGACAATAACGCCCTAAAGGCCATAGTGTAATTGATGTTGATATTTTAAACCTAAGTTTATTGGATGTATTAAAAATACATATAAAAAACGGTTAAACTTTTTTGTGCAGTGACAAATGGCGGGTTCACTACTAGATAATGGAGACTAGGGTCTCCGTAACATGTCTCCTGTAGTGACTAAAAATAGGAGTTTAACCGTTTGATGTTTTAATGTTATGTCTCACGATAGTTTAAATTATTGCATGTATAAATAAATATTGACAGTTGCCTACTTTGCAATATTATTTAAAAGTCCTTTTTCTGTTTATATCATGTGACGTGACATAGAGCTGTATGATACGACGACATAGTTATCTATCCCGTGTGCCAGTACAAAACGAAATAATCACCAAATTAAAAATTTAAAAACAACCAACTTCAACCGATTTCTCCAAGATCATATCTTCTGTGGTTTCCATCATTGGTTTCCTCCTATTATCAAATCCTACTTTCTGAAAAATTACCAAAAGCGCCATACATGTACAGTCGACGTCAAAGATACAGTTACGGTTTTGGTGCCAAAAATTTATCTAAACGACTTTATTGCCTTGACATTAAGGTCGTGTAAATATTTTTTTGACACCTAAACCGTAATGATATCTTTGACGTCGACTGTACTTAAAACATTTGAAGAGAGATCCCTCGATTTCTCCAAGATCCCATCATCAGACCCTAACTTGGTGCTAATGAGACTATCTCGGGGTTATACACGTTCGATCACAAAAAAAAAATCAGCTAACGATTCTCAGAGATATCGGGTAACATACATAACACAAAAAAAATCAGTCGAATTGAGAGCCTCCTTTTTTTGAAATCGGTTAATAAGTGTAATCAAACCCAAAAACTTATTTTTTCGTTTTCTTCGAAGGGCTAATAGTGAATCATAATAGCAAAGATATACGGTCCACATTGAAAGACTTTCTATACAAATATAGAATGCTTGAGGTTGTACCTAAGCATATTGTATGCTCTCAATAATTTAAGTACAGAAAATTTAAAAATAATCAATTTAAACATTTTGAGAGGTTTATTTAAATTAATAAAAAAACATTTTTTACGTATATGTATATTTAAAATAAAATTACTAAGGCAATGATTATTAGTTGAATACAAGACTTAGTTCATAGTAGCTGCTAACAGCTCTTATTATATTCTGCTCTCACCAACACACACTAAAATATATATTTACAATTTGAAAGCGTATATCGTATTACACATACAGCATTCATCTTTAGTTGTCATATTTAGTAAACAACTTTCTAACCTCCTAAATAGACTTTCTTTCTCTACAACTGTGATGTTTGCCCATAGCAAAATACGCCCGTATTTTAATTAAAAGTTATGTTTTATTCCCGTAGGATTGCTTTATTTTTAATCAAGAAAATAGCAGGTTATGACAGAAATCGAGCACATTTAGATTAAAAAGTTGTTTACTAGATAAAATAACTTCGAATAAATGGACTAAATGGACTTAACAATATGCCAGATTTTAATGGCAATGTGTCTGACAATTTGTTACCTAGTACTTTTATATAGTTTAAGAGGCTAACAATGAGACGGGTCGCCGAATGGTAAGTTGTTACTGTAGCCCATGGACACCTGAGATGCCAACGAGGTCACAATGGCGTTGCCACCCTTGTTATGTAAGAGCCACATTGCTATGGAAATATAATTCCTTTACACCCACAAAAAATAAATATTAATAATTAAACTAACGATACTTACGTAATGTTTTAATTACGAGACGGAAACCTCATTTCAATTTAGCTATTTTACATGGCATTTGATAAACGCAAAGTATGGAATAGAGCCTGAGTGTCGTTTTGAATTGCAGCTACCATATTATTATTAATTATAGGAACGAAATAGAGTATTTTTTTAAATGTTTACACGGATTACGAATACCTTTAAAAGCTTATGGCACGGTATCTTTAAATTCATAGCGAAAACTATTTCATTTAGATTTCAAAAATGATAATATGGAATGTAGTTCAAAATTTTAGCATATTCATTTACTACCGTAAAAGGTAGTGATAAGAACTAGTGAGGACTGGTTAAGACTGGTGGAGAAAGTGCGAGAAAGGTACTATTGAATGTTTGTGAAAATAGAAGAGATCTTGGGACACCTTCTACGACATAATTTATTTCTCAAATGATTTTGATATATATCAAAGAAATTTAGGAGGGAAGAAAGGGAGACCCAGTAGAACATATTGACCAAAAAAAATCAACATTATTTAGAAGTACAATGACAGAGACGAATAGAAATTGCTCCACAGACGAGAGCCCAGCTCTTAAATGTAAGGAGAAAGGAACACTCGTTTGTCAAAGTATACAATAGGTATGATGACTGAAGTTAAAATAAATTATTTGCATTATGCACGACATCACAATACATGAAGAAATTATTACTAAATTATTTTTTGTACAGAACTTCTATTTAATAAATTGGAAAGAACATAAAAGAGTAGATTATTATTTATTATTTATTTTATTTATTTATTATTTGGCAGTACACAAACGTAACGTCACTTTTATGTATTTCATATAAAACCTCAGTGGCGATCGTTTAGACAGTTCGAAAAAGATATTGATTGGACTTGACAGTCATCATGCCTATTGTGGCAACATCGCCATGATCATAGTATTGAAATTGACGGAGCTTACCGGTCCAAGGTTTGGTACGTCTTTACGTTGTTTTCTATATTTCTTCCACAGTTTACACGGAACCAAAAGGTGGACTTTTTAAAACCATAATTATTAATTTATTCATCAGTATAACTAATAAAAGCGTTTAAATAATCTCCCTGCGTCTCTAACAACAATTTATGCTGTGGCAACATGGCTGCAGCCATGGTATTGACATTGACGGAGCTGACAGGTCCAAGAATAGGTTTTTCATTACGTCCTTTCCTGATTTTTCCCCAAGACTTATACGGCATTATAATATTGACTTTTTAAAACCATATTTCCGTCTTATTCATCAGTATAGCTAATAAAAGCGTTTAAATAATCTCCCTGTGTCTCTAACAACAACTTATGCTGTGGCAACATCGCTGCAGCCATGGTATTGACATTGACGGAGCTGACCGGCCCAAGAATAGGTTATTTCCATAGGTAGTTTCCTGTTTTTCTCGTCCCAAGATTTATACGGCATCATAAGGCTGACTTTTTAAACCATATATTCTTTGAATTATTCATCAGTATAGCTAATAAAAGCGTTTAAATAGTCTCCCTTCGTCTCTAACAACAATTTATGCTGTGGCAACATCGCTGTAGCCATGGTACTGACATTAACGAAGCTGACAGGTCCAAGAATTGGTTCTTCCTTACGTCGTTTCCTGATTTTTTCCCCAAAACCTATACGGCATTATAATATTGACTTTTTAAAACCATATTTCCTTTTTATTCATCAGTATAGCTAATAAAAGCGTTTAAATAATCTCCCTGCGTTTCTAACAACAATTTATGCTGTGGCAACATCGCTGCAGCCATGGTATTGACATTGACGGAGCTGACGGGTCCAAGAATAGGTTTTTCATTACATCCTTTCCTGATTATTTCCCCAAGACTTATACGGCATTATAAAATTGACTTTTTAAAACCATATATCCTTCTTATTCATCAGTATAGCTAATAAAAGCGTTTAAATAATCTCCCTGTGTCTCTAACAACAATTTATGCTGTGGCAACATCGCTGCAGCCATGGTATTGACATTAACGGAGCTGACAGGTCCAAGAATAGGTTTTTCATTATGTCCTTTCCTGATTTTGTCCCCAAGACTTATATGGCATTATAAGATTGACTTTTTAAAACCATATATCCTTCTTATTCATCAGTATAGCTAATAAAAGCGTTTAAATAATCTCCCTGCGTCTCTAACAACAATTTATGCTGTGGCAACATCGCTGCAGCCATAGTATTGACATTGACGGATCTGACCGGCCCAAGAATAGGTTATTTCCATAGGTAGTTTCCTGTTTTTCTCGTCCCAAGATTTATACGGCATCATAAGGCTGACTTTAACCATATATTCTTTGAATTATTCATCAGTATAGCTAATAAAAGCGTTTAAATAATCTCCCTGTGTCTCTAACAACAATTTATGCTGTGGCAACATCGCTGCAGCCATGGTATTGACATTTACGGAGCTGACAGGTCCAAGAATTGGTTCTTCCTTACGTCGTTTCCTGTTTTTCTTCTCCCACGGCTTGTAAGGGATTTTCAGGTGGACGGTCTGAATGTGTAGTTTGACGGCAGTGGATTGCGTGAAACGACGGTTGCAATGTTGGCATTGGTAGCGTTTCTCGCCAGTGTGTACCTGGAATTAAAAATATTATCTTTATTTTTCTTTTTCGGTAACGGAATGGGCCCAAGTCAGAGTTGGGAGGGGGAACCAACGGGTTAAAATGATTATTAGGGTAATCATTAATCTTAATAGTGAGTTTTAAATGATAATGGCATAACTATAGATAGCTATATATTGGGTGGAACGGAACGACGATCTTTCCCGCTACCGACCGAGTCTACCAACCATTACGATGAACTTTCAGTATGGAACCAATATCGAAAACGTACATGGAAAATTGACTTTTCTATACTATTGAGCTCTAACTGATCAGTGACTTTGTATAAGGGGTTAATTTTTTTAAAGATATTTCGATGTTGGTCCCATACTGAAAGTTCATCGTAATGGTTGGTAGACTCGGTCGGTAGCGGGAAAGATCGTCGTTCCGTTCCACCCTGTACGAGCCCCGATGCATATGTTCTCGTCCAGTTAGACAGTTTTTCGAGATTATCCCGTTCATCCGGGGGAAAAGGTTTAGAGACAAAACCTTCACTATTCAATAGTAGTGCTAAAATAGTTTCTTTGAGTATAAAATATTTGGACTTGATAAATCAGAATTAAAAAAAAACTATTTTACGAGAGGTATTTTTTTAAATTTTTTCCACAATTTTTAATTTTGTAAATAATCAATGAATGTAAAGAACGCCATTAATATTAAAGACGACATGGTACACCTGATGCACTGCGAATTTTCCGTCAAGCTTATAAGCGCGGAATTACGGTGGTGAACGAAAATATAATTTAGACACTGGTTTGTTAAAATCGATTTATTAAACAACAAAAGCGTACTTCAGATTGTTGTGTCTCTTGAAATGTAGTACATTAACCATGACTAACGTTCATACAATTTATCATTAGCATAATGTGATCATTTTTAAAATATTCAAAAATTTGTAAAAATTGTTTCGAACTAGACGAACTCCACTGCATCGGGGCTCGTATAAGTTCGTTCGTGACATTCGCAGTAGTGTGTTGTGTCCACTATGATATCATGATGTTGCTGCCCGTCATCAATCTTCAATAGATGATTGATGAGTGAAACTTCAATCATTTAGTCGACTCTTGCGACACCCACGGGAAGAGTTGGGGAGATGACATTCTTACTGCCGCCACCACGCGGCATTTTATAGCGTCACTTCGACATTAATTCCCGTGTATGCCATTCATCAGTAGAAAACAAAAAAAGTAAACAAATCTGTAACTTGCTTTATTCAACAATCACGCACTTTTAGAACACAATCTTGGTCAACACTTAAAACCAAATTAAATCCATTGATTTAAACTTTCACGATTATCACTCATAATTTAAAGACAAACGGGCCTTAACAATAGGATATAATTAAACATAAGTTTACGCGATTTGACCCGTTTGTCTTTAAATTACAAATTAAATCCATCCAAGTTATATCCCAGTTGTCACTACTGGTGTCAGATGGGTAACAAGTGGGAATAACCAAATAAATCATTCTTATTGTTGTTCTTATTAACGGAGAGTTGCCGTGTTTGCGGACGATTATGTGAGGCATACGTCTTAGGAGTGGCATAAGGTTGTAGTACATTCGAAACATTAAGTACAGATGTTGCTAGTGATTAGATTCACAATACATATTGGAAAAATTCGCTGTGATCGACGGAAGGTCGTCTGGTGTAATTGGGAGCACGCTGAGCCGGTAACTCGGAGGAGGGTTCGAATCCCGTGACAACCAGAGGCTTTCGCAGTTAATTTTTTCTATGGTAAGCACATCTGTTACGACATTGTGCATTGTGTTTTTTTTTTAATTTTTTTTGTTATGTGATTATTTTTATTCTACCACCGTGTTTTTATTGATTTCCGGTAAATTAAAGGGAAGCTTATTTAGGTAAAAAATAATCAATTTCTCTAAGAAACTAGTGTCTTAACTCTTACTGTTAGTGAGTTATTAAAAAAATAAGATGAATGACTGAACAAGTGTATTGCAACCTTTATTACATCCATAATGTTACTTATTTTGACATGTGCCGTCAGTAGCCGTCAGTCGGCTGAGATATTACTCTTAAGGTTCTCTCACACTTGCCATTATAATTATTATGTATGAAAAGGAAAAAAAAATGTTTTTTACGAAATTAAGAAAAGCCGATATACCTGGCAACTTCTATTAATGTCCCAAGTAACCTGTCAAATTTAACGGAAATCAATAAAAACACGGTGTATTGTTTGATACATCTGTAGAAGATTTGACATACCACAAGATGGCGGTCGCGGTTGCTCGGCATACTGAAGCGGCGGTCGCAGTGCGGACACTCGTATGGTTTCTCATTCGTGTGGGTTCGCATGTGCACCATCAGGTTCGCGTATTGCTGTAATAACAGGCTCATTTTAGATAGTTCAAGTTCTTTCATGTTAATAAAACACACGTGAAACATTAAAAATACAAAATACGAAAAGAATTGAAATTATACATTATATAATTAAAAATTGTCATATAAATTAAAAAAAAATACACGAAAAACATTCAATGCTACAAAAAAAACTAATTAAGTTTTTGTGTAAAATTCCCGAACGGAATAAATAGCCTGGCCAATTATTAACTTTTTGACAAACAACTCATAAGAAGTCGCCTCCTTAATTTCACGGCTTAAACTGTTGTATATTTTTATAACAGTTTTATAACAGATAACAGTTCTAATAATAATTGTGTATGAGCCAAAATCACCTTTATAACATAACTAACCCTCTATAAACTTCTAACTTAACAAGCAATTTTTGTCAGCCTCTGTAGCCTAGTTGGTAGTGACCCTGCCTACGAAGCTGGAGGTTCCGGTTTCGAATCCCGGCGAGGGCATTCTTTGTGTACTTATTTATCAAAATGTTATAATTATTTGTGTGTTCCTTGGTCATGGCTGTCTATGTATTTAAGTATCTATATGTATCTATTATATTATATCGTCGCCTGGTACTCACATAA